>JBBBDQ010001661.1:0-147500 GCA_037127315.1 Ascarosepion bandense | reverse complement strand
TCCTTAGCGTCTCTATTCGTCGAAGCAGGTTCCGAGCAGGTCGGAAGCTGGTTGCTCGAGATAGTTTAGGGCTGAGGAAAGACTGGCCGGCAGTTGGCATGTTTGGTGTTTGGCTTTCTGCGACGCTAGACTTACTGTCCGTCTCAGATTGCCCTAGAGATTCTGTAAGGGCTGGGTCATTTGTGGAGTAGGTTGGACTATCTTCAAACTGGCTGTAATTGTCTTGGTCAGTCAAAAGACTGTCATGGCTTGAACTGCCTTTTACAGTGAGAGGACGATTTGAACCACATGGTTGATCCACTTGCAAACCCATACGGGACCATCGACGACTGCTTCGTTGGTATTTCCACTTATCACTGAGAGCACATTGTTCATCTTCATCAGAATCATCGCCCTGAAAATAAAATAATGCGCATGTATAATATTAAGAATATACATATATTTAAACAACTTTTATTAAATGGCAATGATATTGACCTATGTATGGCAATCAACTACATCTAGCAACAATGCCTCTGATCAGGAGGGTTAGAGAAGAATGAAACCACTTCTTAATCACTATTGTTTCCAGGTCCACTCTGACCCAAGGTGGTAGCATCTGCTAGGATCCCAGCTATGGGCAAATAGTTAACCCTGAAATGGAAGTTCATTTAAAAGAAAAAGTTAGACTGGGTAAGAGTCTTTAGCTTAGGATAGCAACATGTCTAAGACAAGGAAATCTCTAAAATAAAAACCTCTACACCTACTACTCTGAGTAGAATAGGGTAGGCTGAACTCTCTAACCTTGATAGGTAACCTTCCTAGAGATGGTGGCTTGATAAAGACACAGTTTTTCTAGTCTCCTAAACTGGTAAGTGTTAGTAGGAGCACAGAGCTGTAAAACTCTCTTTTCAATTACAAAGACATGAAGAAAACCCCATTCAGCCCATGCTAGCATGAAAATGAATATCAACAAATATGAATGAATGCAATCAACATACTAAATGAATCCTTCGAATAATACGCAATAATACTCTCAGAATAATTCTCTTTAGTAATTTGGAGTAGATAGACTAAACCATCGCCCGGTTCACACTCCACCCATGTCTATTGAACAGGTGTAGCGGCTCATCCCTTGTTCCTTGTTTAGGATGTGGTTTCCGGCTTTCTCTTTTCCAATCTTTTCACTTTCTTTTTTGTTTATTTTTTTTTAATTGGAGTAGATAGACTGAACTATCTATTCACTCTTATGTAGCCCCCTGCACACCAGTGGCCTTACCGCCTTGCTTGGGGTGATGGGATTAAAAAAAAAAAAAAAAAAATTCACTCAGAAACAATCTCTTCAATGACACACAACGCAGGAATGACACACAACACAGAACACACTTAGACTTCTGTCAGAGAGCTTTATATACTAAATATTTATGGTTAACTGATCTCAGAAGCACAATTCATTCAACGGTTACATTTATTGCCTAGAGATCTGATTGACCACATGCGTTGGTATCGACACTTTCTCCCTACACAATATTTATATACAGAGACATGATGCAAAATTATCATGCAGACACACTTCTATAAATCTGTTGCAGATGACCAAACAAAATTTTTTTTCTCTTCTTTTTGAATCCTTTTTCAACTGGGCCAAGAAATTTTCAGCATCTACTCATATATTAAACATATTGGGGAAATACTGTTTGGCTTTGAAGAGGTGATAGACCCCATAATTTTTTATGTTTTGTACAAAATAAACAAATTTGAAATAAACAAGGTGCATTCAAAAAGTATTGACTTTATTATTTCCCTGCCTGAATGAGCAAAATCTTATGGGGAGGGAGATTGTGTCACTCTTCCTTCAATAGCATGAACATGTTTGTGCCAGGAGGCCATGTCAGTTTCTGGCTATTACACCTACAGTATGCGTGTGCCCATTGAATTTTCAGCTTCACTCAGCATGACCAAATGCATTGAACTGCTGAAATATTGTGAGTATAACAAACAAAATGAGAATGCTTGCCCGAATAGAAAACCATTTCACCCACTATGGGGCCCAAGAGCCACTCGAGGTAGAAGGTTAGACACAGTTTATATAGATATGTGGGGAAGATAAAGGTTAATGCTAGATTTGAACAGGTTAAGATTGCAGTTATTAAGGAAGCATCCTCTTAGGAGTAAGTTCTACTAAGCATCAGTTTATGAAAGAAGCTGCTCAAACAGAAATTACATTTTGCCTATAGCATATGAAGAGAATGTGAGTGGTTTGCTACAAGGTGCACAGCATGACAGGTCTTAGCCATGAAGGTTAGTACTGGTGGAATGCAAAAATGTAGTTCATCTGAACTCATTCCATGGAAATGGTGTATTGTAATAATGAATTATCAAAAAAAAAATTAGGCTTTGAAAAGCCTAAAAAACAAATTTCCAAAGCATAAGATTTAATTCTGTTGTGTCTGATTCTGAGTGGGGTGGGGGTTTGAGAGAGGTAAAAGGGAAGCTGAAGGGAGAGGTGAAAGTGGGAGATGAAGGGAGAGAGGAAAGTGAGTGGGGGGGGGTCTAAAGAAGGAAGTGAGGAGTAGAGAAAGAAGGAGGAAATGGGGAAATAGGAAAGAGATATACAAAGATTGGGGAGAGGACAAGATAAATGGAGAGACATTTTAGTCTTTCAGTTAAGTGCCATATGTGATACATGTTTGGGCAATCATGTCTCGAAATAGTTATGACTAAATGGGCAGAAGATTATCCCACTTTAGGTTGCCACTGCTTTCTGCAGTAGACTGGTTGCCAGCAAAGACTATAGAACCCAATCTGTCCTGTTATTTAACCCATAACTGGAGGGAAGAGCTGGATTAATACCTCTCCCAAAGGTATTTGTGCATAAGTGAATGCAATGAATTACAACTGAAATTCGAACTTGGCTAAGTGATTTCTCGTTCCGAGCTGATATCTACTGCACCACAACGCACATAGGTCTCAGAAAAATGGTTGGAATATTTTACTACTTACTGTTTTTCTTGGAGTTTCTATTTGTACCTTACAGCATTTGTTTAGGATATGAAGTCTCCTGTAAAAAGAAAAAAAATAATATATTAAAAAATGGGCAGATTCAAAATATTACCTATCATTAATTTTGTAGCATCAAAAAAGCAATATCAAGTTATACCTTCACAGATGACTTTTCAAATATTAAAGTTTAAAATATCTTTCTTAATAGAAAAAGAAAATAACATATCAAATGGCTAGCTAACTGAGTCACACGTGCACACACACACACACATAGATATATATATATATATATATATATATATATATATATATATATAATTAGTTTTTGGTCATAATTAAATTAGACCAGTACACAGTTGTAGTAAAAAATGTTCAATACAATACTGAAGAATTTTTAATATTTTTCATTTGTAAACTAGTTTTTATGCAACCCAGGTTTCTACCTTTCGGTGTCTTCAGGCGATTTATAAATATAGATATAAATTGTCTGAAGACATATATATATATATATATATATATATATATTGCTCATTGAGTGCTGGTGTCAATAAAATACTGCTCAAAGCACTATGACAGAGTGATAAACTATATATATATATATAACAGCAGTAAAAAATCCAGAAGATTTGGTAAATAATCCCAATGAATCCTAGTAATACTAGATTAAATATTAAAACTAATCCAACAGAGATTATACATCTGGTTGGGGTTGAAAAAGTAGGCTCTGAGAGCCTGTAGAAATGGCTATTCCCTCAATGTAAAATATTGAATTTATATATATATATATATATATATATATATATATATATATATATATTACATGCATTGTAGTAATAAACTACTAAAGGTTCACCAAAATAAAAAAAAGTGCTCCATACCACATAAGGTGGTAGAGCTAAATATAATTAACATTTTGGTTGTACCTGAAATTGGCTGATTCAAACAGGGGTGTTGGAATTGTACAATTCAATAAAGTGTGATTACCAAAACTGGCTAAGATGTTAAAATAGCCATAAATGCTTTGAGAGAGGAGGGGGAACCCTTTAACAAGGAAGAAATTTAATTTCCGCGTAGAAAGTGCTCAATGAAAAGTCAGGATAGTTGAAGTATCTGATTGGAAAGCATGCCGCAAAAGCAACAATAGACAAAATGTCTAAAAAGTGTTTAATCCCATGAAGAC
The DNA here is from genome assembly GCA_037127315.1 of Ascarosepion bandense. Lineage (NCBI taxonomy): Eukaryota > Metazoa > Mollusca > Cephalopoda > Sepiida > Sepiidae > Ascarosepion > Ascarosepion bandense. The sequence continues at coordinate 143,338 of JBBBDQ010001661.1, read as the reverse complement.
ACTCAAAACTCCAACTTAACAGAGCTTAAATATTACGCATAAGGAACTAGTAGCAAGAAAATACTAAAAGGTACACCAAAATAGAAAAAGTGCTCAATACCACACAAGGGGCATTATTATTCATTATTATTTTTATTTTTCTAAATTTTGTTTTAAATAACAAAATTAAAACCTGCAGAGGGTCATTCGAGGAAACTTGTGTCATACTGTTCACCAGTTCTCTGTATTCAGCTATGGTTGGTTCTACACAAGCCTTCACCTCCATAAAGAAATGTGTGTGTGTGGGTAGTCAGTAGATTGTAGAATCAATTTATTATAGATTATAACATTATATTAAGAAAAATTAACTATACTTTAGTGCATATTTCAGATGATGATGACATATGGAATTTACTTCACTATGTTTATTCTGCAAATTTAGTTTGGGGAATTAGATCATTTGTAATTTTTCTTGTAAACAGAGAAAACATGGTCCATGTAAAGATTTACAAGTTCTGTTATTTTTTTATATTTTTTATCTTACAGTAGGGCTTTTATTGGCATCTTTTAATTGCCAAATAATACGTAGAAAGTGATGTGCTATTGTGGTAAGTCTGATTATTAAAAGATGAGATGTGCAAAAGATGGCGATTTTTAAAAGGAATTTTTGTACAACTGATATATTTTATTACTGTAGGATTGTCTATGGTAGAAATAAAGCATAAGTAGACTATAGCTTCAGTTGGACATTTCTTTTGTAATGAACACTCAATAGGTTTTTGGCAACTGCAATTATTGTTGTGATTATTAATAAACTGTTTTTATTATAAACTTATATGTATAGAAGAATATGATATGGTTGAAGCCATTCTTGAGTCCTTGTTAAATGGAAGCCACTGATCTCAAGAAAGTTTCTGTTGAGAAACTTTTTTCCTGCTAAAATGTATTTTATATATTTATAAGTTTATTATTCAACCAAATATTGAATATTGCTGCCATATCTGGTCCTGTGCCTCTGCTATATATTTAAAGATTATTGATAGTAACTTCCCTATGCCATTTCTATAATTAATTTCATGATAATTGTTCTGATAAACATTCCTCTATGGTACCTATAGGAATATGGTACTAGATTGGCAGTAAGGTACCATCATTTTATAGTTGAATTGGCTAGATGTAACCATAAGTTCTATGTTAAATGTTTCTTCTGTTGCACTTCTCTCTAGTGGAACTCCCTTCCTGCTTCTTGCTTTCCTGTCAACATTGCATTTAAATTTTTGAAAATCAATGTCAATCATTGTCTTCATGGTCTTTCATTTTTTCTCTCCTTAATAGCATTTTCCTCATATTCTCTAATACTCAGTAACTGCTTGAGTTTTAGTGGCTTTACTGCCTTTCTTGAGGTAAAATGATTAAAAAAAAGATGGTGCTAATAACAGCAGCTATACAAAAAGTTCCAAGTGTTTGAACAACTAGCAGTATAGCCCAGCGTTGCTCGGGTGTAATGAAAGCTTTAAAACTAATCCATGATCCTGGAGATCAGACTCAGCCTAAAGAATATTTCTGTGAAGTTTGGTGAGAATCAGATAAAAATTGTGGATTTGTATAAAGGACATACAGACTGATAAACAGACACACACACAAACATCTTGCCTTTTATATATATATATATATATATATATATATATATATATTATCAATTGTCTGCACTATTGTAAGAACTGTAACTTTGAAACTTCTGAATCTTCTATAACCCGATTTTTTTGATTATTGATTTTTGATATTTATCAGAGGTACCTCAACACAAAACCTAGCTAAGAACACTTACAGACGTTTATAGTACAACTGTGTAAATTTTCAAGCAAATCGGTTCAGCCCTTTTGGAAACTATAGGTAATGGATACACACACACACAAAAAAAAAAAACAATGAAAATAGATACAAATATGAAATCCAGAAACTTGCCTGCAGAGAGCTTGGAAGGAATCGTCGTCCAAGAAATCATGGTCGTTTTTAACAGATTCTGTCTCAATAGGGAACTGCCCATCTAAAAGAGAAGAAAAAAAAAATGAAGAAAATGCTTTATCTAAATAAGAAAAATAAAACCAATAAAAACCAAGAAATATTGAAATAAAGGGTTTGGTACTAAATTCCGGTCACCTGAAGAAAGTCGGTATTTATAATGGCTAAAACGTCATGAATATGATAATAAAAACGAGGACAATAGTCATAAGGTAGTATTCATACACATCATATGCAATAAAAATTGAAAATGAATACAATTTCTCTGAATACAAATGAGATACACGTCATAACATAATTTCATACATTCAACATTATGGATAAAATGGTAAATTTTACTTAAGTTTTTTTTTTTTCGAAATTTAACATGAGCAAAACAAATTCATAGATTTCGACAAAAAACATAACAAAAAAAAAGAGAGCCCTAGAATGATGTCAAAATTTGCAAAAAGATTTGATCCTTTAATAGTCACTTGTGCTTAGTTCAATTTTCAACATATATAAATGTAGATAGAAAAAAGTAAATGGTGATAAGATAGTGATAAGGGTCACAAAGCACAACCCAAGGTCCTCAATCAGGATTGCCCCCATCTCAGAGTTAGTACACACTGGTGCTAGTTGAAGGGTTATCATTTAGATTAGTCTGTATTGCAGAACTCATTAGAAATTACTGTCAGTGTCTTTATAGTCATTTTTTCCTCAGTAAATTATAATTTCCTATTTTCCACAACCAGGGACAGCACAGCCAGGCAACAATGCTATGACAATGCTGCAATTAAAATAGTTAAAATGTTAAGAAAAAACAAAGACTGTTTAATCTAAGAAATTGCTGTTTATTTTTTAGTGTCTAGTACACTGAAAACGGAACAGAATGTGAGCAACGAGGAAGAAAATTAGCAAGAGATGCAAACGTAATAAGGAAAGGAAGCTTGGTGATTTTAACAATCACGAGACATACCATAGGAAAGTAAAAGAAGCAGGGGATGAATAGCTAACTTAACAAGTTTGTGTGAATGAATGGCAGAACAGAGAAAGAGGAATGGTAAAGAGTTAGACGTTAATAGAAATAACAAATAGTTGTAAAGGGCCATGACCCCCCCCCCCACACACACACACACACATTCTGAAAAGGACTTGGTACCTAAACAAAAGAAGAAACACACTGAGGTCAAAATTAAAAGAAAACTTCTAGACACTAATATCAACATTTCAAATATTTGCAAAAAGAGGAAAAGGAAAAATTGTAAGGATTTGTGTTTTCAAACATTAGATAGATGATTACACACACACACACACCAAATGTTGAGTAAATTTCTTACTGTGCTAAATCTCTTTCTCAGTGTATATATATATATATATATATATATGTGTGTGTGTGTGTGTGTGTGTGTGTTCTCTTTCCTTTTCCCTTTTTTTCCATTTATCAATTGTCTATATTTTTCTTTCTCTCTTTGGGGGTTTTGAATGAGCGAGGAATTGTTTTTTGTAGATTACCATAACAAATTTCTATTCTCAATATGGACACACGAGTGTCTGTGTGTAATTATTTTCTGGAATATTTTGAAGATTATTTGTTATATCATTTGGGTCTGACGAGCAGCAAGGTCAGCAGCGAAATACGTATTGCCCATGAAATTGTAGAATATCTAAAAATGTTTTCTAAATTATATTACTGTTAAATTAAACAAATAAATTTAACATTGAGTTCTTTTGAGTTTGTCTTTATCATAATTTACCTGACTAATATACCAAGTATTCTATGTTTATATATATATATATATATATATATATAGTATTTTTATATTTTTAATCCAAAAGGATGATCAGATGAGTAAATCACAAAAACCCTGATCCTATTAATATTAATGAAATTAATATTAAAATTGATCAAGGTGGAGGGCTTGATGCAAATATTATGTTCTATTTACAGAGCCAAATATAAAAAAAATAGAATAAAAATTTCAAAATTTAAATCTGTTGGATAGCCATTCCTACGAGGAATGGCTATCCAATGGATTTAAATTTCAAAATTTTTGTTTTATATATATATATATATAGCAAATGTTGAATAGATTTATTGCTCAGCTAAACCGATTTATCAGTATGTATGTGTGTGTGTGTGTGTGTGTGTGTGTATATATATATATATATATATATATATATATATATACACACACCAAAGCCCCTTTATCAGTAAGAAATTGTCATCTGTTTTCTCAAGTTAACTCTAAAAACACTTGCTGCATGAAAGTGTCAGATTATCCAGAGAACAATAAACAAATTAACATTCCATAACAATTGTTACAGAGGAAAATAAACTTAAAAAAAAAATAAAAACAAAATCAAGACTCTCCATTAAAGTAACTTCCTATGAGTGGAAGTTGTTGTCTATAACAAAGAAAGATTTAGCAAATAAGTCTGGAAGAGCAAGTGAATAGTTAAGTCTTATTGTGTGCTGTTGACCATGGGAAAACCTGAGGTTAATCAGAAAAAAAAAAAAAATTCTGTATCTACAAAAGCCTATGAGAAAAAAAAACAAAAAATTAAGTGCTGGTTAGTTTCTAAAACAAATTTTAGGGGCTGACATTTCAGCATATTAAGGCTTAGAAGTCACATATTATTAACTTCAGTCATCATAGGACTAGTATCCTACGATCACCTAGTCAGTAGTTAGTACCTAGATGAGTGTCCACTTGGAAATACCAGGTGCTGTAAATGTGGATGTGAAGGTGGTGTAATAGATAACCCAAAATGGAAATCGAAGAGCAGAGTTCTAATCCCAGTTAGGTTTGTTATATTTACGTGCAAATAACCTTAAGAAAGGTATGAATCCATCTCTTCTCTCCACAGCTATAGGTTAATTAGTAAGACTTGTATCATGAAACTTATCTCCAAAAATTTCAGCATTAAATAACCCACAGAGGTGTTGATATGCCGCTAAACAAAATCAAATAACTAATCAGATATGGAAAGTTTTATTTACTAATAACAGGTGTAAATCCCATGAGTCATTAGAAATATTGATGTATTAAAAAAAAAAATCAACATAGACCTCATACTGATTTTTTAATCAAATACGTATAAAGAATGGATGTGCGTTGTGGTGCAGTGGATATCGACTCGGAACAACACCTCGGGGAGCCGAGTTTGAATTCTAGTTGAATTCCTTGCATTCACTTACACACAAATACACTTGGGAAAGGTATTAATCCATCTCTTCCCTCCAGTTATGGGTTAAATAATAGGACAGATTGGGTTCTATAGCCTTGGTTGGCAACCAGTCTACCGCAGAAAGCAATGGCAACCTACTGCGGGATAACCTTCTGCCCAGTCAGTCATGTCTCTTTTGAGACATGATCGCCCAAAGCGTGCATCACGTATGGCACCTAATTGACTGACGTATAAAGAAATAATTTTTACCTAAATACACCTAATTTATGTGTGTGTGTGTGTATTTAGGCAGCATTTTTTCATTGATGCATGTTTCATTAAATAATATTGAAAAGTTCTGTTTTCCATGAATTGTTAATGTAATTGACATCTTTAAAAATGACTTATATAAGCCGAAAGCTTAGATTGTATTATAAAATAAAGTGTGTGTTATAATTGTGATTTTCTTTCTTGATTTAATGATGATGCTATTAAGCTTATCAGACAATATGAAAAAATTTACATAAAATAAATAAACAAAACTTGTCTATATAATTTAATGAAACATGCATCAATATATATATGTGAGTGATAAAATATAGTTTCAATTATATATATATATATATATATATATATGTGTGTGTGTGTGTGATAAAATATAGTTTCAATAATATATGTGTGTATGTGTGATAAAATATAGTTTCAATAATATATATATGTGTGTGTGTGTGATAAAATATAGTTTCAATAATATATGTGTGTGTGTGTGATAAAATATAGTTTCAATAATATATGTATGTATGTGTGATAAAATATAGTTTCAATAATATATATGTGTGTGTGTGTGTGTGTGTGTGATAAAATATAGTTCAATAATATATATGTGTGTGTGTGTGTGTGTGAGATAAAATGTAGTTTCAGTAATATATATGTATGTGTGTGTGTGTGATAAAATATAGTTTCAGTAATATATATATATATATATATATATATATATATCGGAGTGATAAAATATAGTTCCAATAATTATTATTATATATATATATATATATATATATATATATATATAGAAAAGGAATGAAATATTGAAATGCATTGAGGTCAAAAACCAAATGCATTTGTTTGTGCTCTTGTGAAATGGTTTCTCTTCTGTCATCTTCTAATTATGCCGCTACTGAAAAATGGAATACGTCTAACCCTGGGAATTGTCAGCCTGGTATAAAACTGTGACCAGATCAGCCAAATTTCTCATGACCCACACATACGCCCATCCTGTAAGGCAATGTTTCTAGGGCGGTGACTTCCTACTCTACTTCAGTGGATCAAGAGAATTGGGTACTTTCAAAACTGATACACAATACAGACAGTGTAATTTCAGTATGGGTAGATGGATATATTACAACTTGTTTAGTGATGCAACCAGCTAACAAATGCAGGTTTTAATCTCAGTACTCCGCTATATTCTACTATGCCTTACAAACAAAACTCTCCATCATATCCTTGCAAAATATTTACAGGGGGTTTAGTTTCTGGTTTAATCATCAAAATGTGTGTGTGTGTGTGTGTGTGTGTGTGTGTGTGTGTGTGTGTGTGTGTATAGTGTTCATAAAGTCCGTGTGCATTTATAACTATTTGTATTTGTGTTAGAAATAATCTGTAAAAAAATGTTATAAAGTTTAACGTACTTAGTTTTAAGTATAGTTATTGATTCTAATGTGATTTCAGATATTACTGTAAATCAGTTGGCAAATGTTTTCCACGAACTGCAAAATAGTATTACCCTTTTGTATTGCTAATGATGGAGGACATGTGGAAACTTCATAATATTTCAATAAACCTTAAAAAATGTACATTTTCTTTTTTCGAATAATTTTTACAAATTATTTCTATTGCAAATACAAATAAAGTTATAAAATTTTTTAAAATGCACATGAACTTTATGGGTACCATATATATATATATATATATATATATTATTGTATTTGGGGAGAAATCTTTTTTATGCAGGTTTTATTGAAAGGTATTATTAAGTTTTTTTTATATAATTTTTCATGTGTTCTTATGATTTTTTTTCTTTTGAGAACTCAAATTATATAAGAATTGTTTAAAGGTTTTTTTTTTCAAGCGCTTTTTGGTGTACTTTTAGCCAGTATCAAGAATTAGTTTTTGTTTTACTTGTATCTAAATATGTGTAAAGTTTTTGCATATCGATATGTTTATATACATAATGTTGCACATTATATATGTGTGATTAATGTGGAGAAGTTTGTCACTTAACCAAGCAGAGTCATGGAGACTTCATTTGAAGAAAAATGTCCTGATGTGTGAGGAAATCACAAATCACAATGGTGCCATCACAAAACTACAAAGTCAGCATAACTCTGCACAGTTAAGTGACAAACTTCTCCACATTCTCAAACTTGATCATATTCTTAAATATATCAAGTACTTTATGACAAAAAACCTGATTGCCAAAATATTCTTTTATCAGTAAAACACTGATAAAAATGCAATCTTGGCACTAAGCATCATCACAATTCAACATATGTGTTCATCTCAGTGTTCTCAACAGGCTCCAAAGGAGAATCTGTAATGTGATAGGTCCTGACCTCGCAGCTCGACTCCAGCCACTTTCTCACCAGCAGTATGTGGCTTCCCTCTGTCTCTTCTTCAAATATTTTCATGGCTTCTGCTCTAACGATTTTAGTTCACTGGTGCACTCTCCTCAGACTGGCAATAAAATCCAACCCATTTATAAACCAAATGCAGCCGTCAATTCTACTCCATCAGCTTCTTTTCTTGCACTTCCTACTGGTTGAACTCCTTTTTCTATGCTTGCTTTCCTGAAGGCTACAACCTCAAGGAATTTGAATGCAATTCAATTCCTATTTATTATCCACTTGACTCCAGTCTTTTCTACATCACCCCCTGTATCTTGTTCTTTTTCCTTTCTCTCTACTTTTGCAACTGCCCTCACTCCTGTGTTCCCATTCTTCTCTTGCCCTTTCTCTTACACCCACTGTAACTGGCTTGTCTTTCTCTTCACTCTCCACCTGCCTTTTACTCTCTTATGTAGCCCCCTGCACATCAGTGGCAGTAATGCCTTGCTTGGGATGAAATGGTTAAAAAAAGAAAAACCACATAATACTATCACAAGTCATTGTGATCGAGGCCTTGTTCAGACTGTTAATCAACCTAGATAGAATGGTACAGGGTGCCAACCATTTATCTAGAGTTTTTTAGTGATTAACCCTATATACAAAGCTTGAATGCCAATAGACATTCCAGGTAAAGGCAAAGTCTTTTGCACTTGTAAGTTGGCAGAAATTAGAGCAATGAGATATAGAGTTTTACTGGTAAGAGATGGCAAAGAATAGATTTGAGAAACATCAGCAATCAACTTGTAGTAGCTTGAAGAGAAAAAAAAGTTCAAATAAAAAAAGAGGTGACCCTACTCAATATGGCAAGAATTTAATTTGTTTTTTAATTCTTTCCTTCTAAAATTAGTATTTTTTTTATTCAACCTGTGAAATGAAGTGAAAGAAATCAGAGTCGATCAGAAATGCAATTGTCAGAAATCTTGTTTAACAAAAGATAGTATCTGCATGCACACACACACACACACTAAATAGTTATAGGTCAGATTTAAATTAAATTAGACCAGTAAACACTTGTACTAGAATATGCACACACACAAACATATATGTGTGTATATATATATATATATATATATATATATACACATACATACATACACACACATATTTACCCAAACACACATACTCAGAAACATATATATATATATATATATATGCATGCATACACACATGTGCACATGCCAGAAAGTTATGTTGTAAATTATAGAAAGCCTATGATCATAAATTTCATATGTTACGTGAAAGATTAAGCTGAAGCAGTCAGTGATATTTTATTAGGTATAAACCAGTGCACATAATAGACACAATTGGTAGCTACATTCAGCTGAGGTCTGAAAGAAACTAAATGCTATGTAAGAATCAAATTGTGCAATTATAAAAAGAACAACAAAAAAAAGAGAACAGATTCAAAATATAGATGGTAGCTATAAAGGAAAAAAAAAGAGAGAGAGCATAAGAGGAGGTAAAAAGAGAGAGAGAGCATAAGAGGAGGTAAAAAGAGAGAGAGAGCATAAGAGGAGGTAAAAAGAGAGAGAGAGCATAAGAGGAGGTAAAAAGAGAGAGAGAGCATAAGAGGAGGTAAAAAGAGAGAGAGAGCATAAGAGGAGGTAAAAAGAGAGAGAGAGCATAAGAGGAGGTAAAAAGAGAGAGAGAGCATAAGAGGAGGTAAAAAGAGAGAGAGAGCATAAGAGGAGGTAAAAAGAGAGAGAGAGCATAAGAGGAGGTAAAAAGAGAGAGAGAGCATAAGAGGAGGTAACAAGAGAGAGAGAGCATAAGAGGAGGTAAAAAGAGAGAGAGAGCATAAGAGGAGGTAAAAAGAGAGAGTAAAAAGAGAGAAGAGAAAGAGTAGGAGGCGGAGGAGAGAGAGAGGAAAGAGTGGGAGGAGGAAGAGAGAGAGAAGAGGAGAGGAGGAAGATGAGAGGGAAAAGAAGAGAACGACGATGAGAGGGAAAATAAGAGAACGACGATGAGAGGGAAAATAAGAGAACGACGATGAGAGGGAAAATAAGAGAACGACGATGAGAGGGAAAATAAGAGAACGACGATGAGAGGGAAAATAAGAGAACGACGATGAGAGGGAAAATAAGAGAACGACGATGAGAGGGAAAATAAGAGAACGACGATGAGAGGGAAAATAAGAGAACGACGATGAGAGGGAAAATAAGAGAACGACGATGAGAGGGAAAAAAAGAGAACGACGATGAGAGGGAAAAAAAGAGAACGACGATGAGAGGGAAAAGAAGAGAACGACGATGAGAGGGAAAAAAGAAGAAGAACGACGATGAGAGGGAAAAGAAGAGAACGACGATGAGAGGGAAAAGAAGAGAACGACGATGAGAGGGAAAAGAAGAGAACGACGATGAGAGGGAAAAGAAGAGAACGACGATGAGAGGGAAAAGAAGAGAACGACGATGAGAGGGAAAAGAAGAGAACGACGATGAGAGGGAAAAGAAGAGAACGACGATGAGAGGGAAAAGAAGAGAACGACGATGAGAGGGAAAAGAAGAAAGAAGAAAGAAGAGAGGGGAGGGAAGGAGGAGAGAGAAGAGGAGGAAAAGAGAGAGAGAAAGGAATAGCATTTTTCTCTTGTTATGTATGTAAATATGTCAAGCATATGAAACTAATGTCTGATCATTAATCAGCCTCTTGCATAATTTCATGGAACAAGTTCAACAAGAACGTTGTTTTGATATGAACGTGAACGCATATGACCTAAATAACTTTCTTTCTGACCAAAACAGTCAACCTTTTAAGAACTTACAAAATTCAAATTTTGTAGATGAGGAAAATCATTTGCCATTTAAAATTATTTTATGCCAGTCAGTTAAGTGACATACGTGATACACACTTTGGGCGATCATATCTTGAAAGAGACATGACTGACTAGGCAGATTATCCTGCAACAGGTTGCCATTGCTTTCTGTGGTAGACTAGTTGCCAGCCAAGGCTATAGAACCCAATCTGTCTTATTATTTAACCCTTAAATGGAGGAAGAGACGGATTAATGCCTTTCCCAAGGGTATTTGTGCATAAGTGAATGCAACGAATTCAACTGGAATTTGAGCTCGGTTCCCCGATTTGTCATTCCGAGTTGATATCCACTGCACCACAAGCACATTATGCAGAGAACAAAACATGCAGAGAACAAAATTTGTTAAAGTTTTTAGGAAATATATTTCATGATTTGAATTTCGGTTGAATTTGTTGCATTCACTTACACGCAAATACCCTTGCGAAAGGTATTAATCTGTTGCTTCTCCCTCCAGTTATGGGTTAAATAGCAGGACAGATTAGGTTCTCTACCTTAGGTTGGCAACCAGTCTACCACAGAAACTAATAACAACCTACTGTGGGGAAAATCTTCTGCCCAGTCAGACATATCACTTTCAAGACATGATTTCCCAAGTGTGTATCAGTTATGGCACTTAAATTTCATTTTATTTTTTTACAATTACTGATTCTCTAAGAAAAAATATTACCTCAAAATATCAGCTTAAAACTAAATCATCTGTTCCTTCAATAACCTCAACATAATTTTCTCAGCATCCTCCAGTAGAACTTGTCTCTTTCAAAGCAACAGTGTCTCCTTGGCCTCTCTCAAATGAAATGACTACATCGAATCTATAGCTGCATCTACTGCTAGGAAGGTTGGGTCACTGCGTGGGGCCAGGTGATTTTTCTTGTCAGAATCCATTTTTCACATGTACCATTCGCTTTTGCACTGAAAACGGTTGCTCCTGCTATTTTTCTTGAGATTCTCGACAAAATCCAAAGGAGGATCTGCAATGTGATCAACCCTGGCTTACCTGCCAGCCTTCAGTCACTTTCTCCCTGATGTGATGTAGCTTCCCTCTGTCTTTTGTACGAGTATTTTCATGGCAACTGCTCTGATGATCTTTTTACCTGGTTCTCCGAAAACATGTATTGATGCATGTAAATACTCTTGGGAAAGATATTAATCTGTCTTTTGTTAATACTGCACAATAACATGTGCATCAAATGAATTTATAAATATTTAATAATTACCTACATTGCAGTTTCCTCAATGAAAGAATGAAGAAAATTTAGTGTGATTCGGATGACTACTAAAAATGGTATGAAATACATCATTTCTTTTAAAAAACTAGGGTGGCCTAATAATTATGGCCAGTAGTGTGTGTGTGTATGTATATATATATATATATATGTATATATACACACACACACACACACACACACACACACAAACCAATGCAATTGTACAATTATTTAAATATTGATATTGTTCTAACATTGCTCTCCTTGCTCGACTCCACCAACTAGACAATGTATGGCTGAACAAATCCTATAATATCTATATGAAAGTCTCAACCTGACGAAGCTGTTTAAAACAACTTAAGGTTTTAGGTTAATTTTTTGTTATGTTGCAACTGGTGATGTTGTGTGAAACTACCTTTAGTGAAGCCTATGCTATGTTCAATGTTATTAGGTTATGCACTGAATTTGTTATAACTGATCCATACACCAAAATGCTTAATATTTACTAATTCAACATCCTGAATTTTTATGATGAATTTAGGGTATGTGAAAACACTGCTTTCATTCCAATTCTAGATCAAAGTTTCAAGAGTATTTAAATTATTCTGACTATTGTCCTCATCTTTCTTACCTACTAAGCAAGGAATGGAGTTCATATACCCCAGTGATTGTAATAAAGGGTTCGGTTCAAAATTCCTAGCACCTGAAGAAGGCTGGAGCAAACAACAGCCGAAAAGTCATACAAATGGCAACAAAGATGAGGACAATAGTCCAAATACTGTAAATACTACCTCATCTCTAAAAAATAGACAAATATCAAAGTTTCTGTTTTTAAAAAATTTATCCCAGTTCTATTTCTTGTAATACTTTTTTTTTTAAAAATGATGTTCAGCCTTCACCCTGTATAAGGCACAAGAGCCACCAAAAGTTTATAGAGATATGTGGGAAAGATAACGGTTGACTCTAGACTTGAACTAGTTAAGAGTATAGTGATCAGGGAAGCATCCTCTTGGGAGTTGTTCCACAAAACAGCAATTCATGGGAAGAAGCTGATTGAGTAGAACTTACATCTCATCAATGGAATATGAAGGGAATGAGGGCTGTTCACTACAATGTGCATGGCATGGCTGGTTTTAGCTGAGATTGTAAGAGCTTGTGCAATGATGGAACGTAGTCTGTCTGAACACTTTCCATGGAAATAGTGATAGAGTAACAAGAAGTTTGCAATGTTTTGTCGATGAAAAAGAAGTTATAGGGTGGAAAATAATTTATCACCCACAACGACACAGAGAATTTTGAACTCTATCGAAGGTGAAAAATGAAGACTGACAAAATTCAATTTTCAGCCTAATCTGGCTCTTGTAAAGTTAGAGGTTAGCAGGAGGTGTCTGGTCATTACTGGAGTGGTAGAAGATGATTTTTTTTTTTTGTGTAGGAGGAGTATTACTAAGAGTAAATAAAAGACAGAAAATTGTAATGATGTTTAGTGCTAAAATTACTGGTTTTTTTCGTTTTTGTTTTTTGTTTACTGGTAGAAAAGCATTTTAGGCAAGTAGTTTTTGTCAAAAAGTGCTTGATATGAAAGATAAAGATAGAGCATTAACAGAATTAATACGGAGAAACTTGTCCCTTAGCTGAACAGTGTTATTTCGTTAAGTTGGTATGACTGTCACTTAGCTGAGCAGTGTTATGCAAACTTCTCCACATTAATTATAAAGAAAAATAGGGTTGTTCCAATGAGGAGACTTGGTATAGATTAAAACGTGCGTGAGGCTGTGAACGTTTTGTTTAAAGTGTAGAGTTATTGTTGTTGGTATTATACATGTTATGATACATGAAGTGTCCAAAATGGTATTTGTGATGCTAAACATATTTCAAGTCTAAAGTTGACTCTTCAGGCAAATAGAAAAGCAAAGGTATCTCGATATGTAAAGTCACAAGTTTAATTTGTACATGTTCTAAACTATAACTTTTAATAACTATATATATATATATATATATATATATATATATATATATATAGTCAGTTTAGTACCATATGTGACACACTACCGGCTATAATTATTAGGCCATTCTAGTTTTAAAAAAAAAAATATATATATATAATGTATTTCATACTATTTTTAGTATTTATTGCCAAGTGGATAATTCTAAATGAAAACAGAATGGTTCTTTTATTATCATAGACTAGCATGGGGAAGAGAGCACACAAAATGGACACCAGAACAGTTCATTTAATGCACATGTTATTGTGCAGTATTAACAAAAGAACCATTCTATTTTCATTTAGAATTATCCACTTGGCAATAAATACTAAAAAATAATATGAAATACAATTTTTTTTAATAAACTGCATTGATCATACAAACATATCAATAATTAATATACCAATCCTTCAAATGCTCAAACTGTTTTCCCCCCATCATTCACATAGGACTATTTACTTATATTATTATTTAATAAAAATTTGAATTTATGTGCGATATCAGCTCGGAACGAGAAATCAGGGAGCTGAGTTCAAATTCCAGCTGAATTCATTCCATTCACTTACACGCAAATACCCTTGGGTAAAGTATTAATCCGTCTATTCCTTCCAGTTATGGGTTAAATAACAGGACAGATTGGGTTCTATAGCCTTGGTCGGCAACTAGTCTACCGCAGAAAGCAATGGCAACCTACTGCGGGATAATCTTCTGCCCAGTCAGTCATGTCTCTTTTGAGACATGATCGCCCAAGCGTGTTTCACATATGGCACTTGACTGACTGATTATACAAATTAAAAATTTATATTAAAAATGATTTTCATGTATTAAATGAATCCTAGAATCTGTATTTTCTAATTTTTTTCTTTAATTTAATAATTTCACCCCAAGCAAGGCGGGACTGCCACTAATGAGCAGAGAGTTACAGTGAGAGAAAAGACCGGCTACAGGAGGTATGATAGAAAAGGAAAAAGATGAACAGGATTCTAGAAGATAAAAGATAGTAATTGAATTTTTGGAGACTGTAGCGATAAGAAAACAAATAAATGGAAGTGTGAGAAAAGAAACTATTTCAGCAGAGTGCTGGTTGCATTTAACTATTTCAGGCATAAAAGGGTGGGACCTAAATGCCAATCTAGTATCATACTTAAATCTATGTGGATGGGGAACCATGGAAAGAAAATCATCAGAGCAGTTGCCACAAAAATACTTGTAGAAAAGACATAGGGAAGCCATGCCCCACGTCAGTGAGAAAGTGACGGGAGTATACCGATATAGTTCTTACCTACATATGCAACCCTATATATATATATATATATATATATATATATATGGTTAAATAAAAAGAAGACAAGAGGAAAACTGTATTTAACTCGCCTACGCGTTTCGTCCTGTGATGGACTTCATCAAGGCAAAAAGATGGAATGAGCTTTATTCCAAATTACGTATCTATGAACAAACATTGTTGGCAACTATAAAAAGAGTGAGCAATTTATTCAGAAGGAAAATTCTCGAGAGTGCCGCCATCCAATACTACCAAATTATCAATTTGCGCCCTGGTTTTTTCCCAATGTTATGGAAATGATACTCAAACAGACTAACATGCATCATAAAAAAGTCCAAGGAAAATGGTTGAATTCCCTTCATTTTAACATCTCGTGACATTGCACTACCTATTAAGGACTTCTAAAACTAGAATTTTCTGTTAATCTTTTTGAATTATTTGTGAGCATTTTTTATAGTTGCCAACACTGTTTGTTTATAGATACGCAATTCAAAATAAAGCTCATGTCGTCTTTTTGCCTTGATAAAGTCCATCACAGGACAAAACGCGTAGGCGAGTTAAATACAGTTTTTTCTCTTGTCTTCTTTTGATTGAACCATCTTGTCCTTAATCTCAGATCATATATATGTGTGTGTATAATGTGTGATTTTTTTTTCCAAGATTTCCATGTTTTGTTAAAGCCTGTATTGTTTTTACTTTACTTTTACTGTTGAGTTGTACATCAAAGTTTCACTGATATCAATCTTAGAATTTCAGGTAAGACGTCACTGAAACTAATAGTCAGATAATTTGTTTAAAAAAAAAAAAAAAAAAAAAAAAAGAAAGAAAATAATAATCATTGAATAAATATCTTACCTTCAAACATCTGAGCATACTGAGGAAATCCTGTATATCGCAGCCATCGGCAAGCCTCTTTAGCTTCGATTTCTATCAAAAAACAAGAGAGAAAGGAAGAAAAAAATTATCCAAGTGCTGGTAAGAGTTAAAAAAGGAATTAAAAAAAAAAACCCACAATTGTTGGAAATGCGGAGGTAGAGAGAAAAATGTGGGAAGTGTATGGTCAGATTTTTACATTTTTAATTCTAAGAAGGTTCACATGAAAGTGAAATACTGCAAACGGAATTCTGACGTTTTATATACAAACTGGGTCACTGTTTTGTGTGGATCAACGTGTTTATTTTTGTGCAATCGTAAAAGCATGCAGGTCCCTTTTGAAAACTAGAAGTGTAAAATAACAAAATATCCCACATGAAAACTGGGACATAAACAGAAAATAAGAACCTTCATTTCTTCTGACTAAAATGATTTTCAAATGTAATAAGAAACACACAGGGGATAAAATGTACACGAGAATACTGAAAAGTCTTCAGCCTGACCAAGGAGAGACACAAAAAAAAAATTTTTTTCATGTACTTTTTTTAATCAAAGTTTAGCAGAGAACCTTTCTTCCGCTCACGTGAAACTGCATGAGTTTAAGAAACATAAGCTCCTTTAAAATCATTTAAGGACAGTGGATTTTACAAGTATACTAGCAGTATAGCCTGGCGTTGCTCAGGTGTAATGAAAGCTTCAAAACTAATCCATGGTCCTGGAGCTCAGACTCTTTGGATGTTAGCATGAAAGACTAAAAAGCAATAGTTGTTTCCAGTTAAAGCGAACCGTAGACTGAAAGAAAAATGAATGGACGTAAGTCAAGTCTTGATTTCCTGGTATCGATATCAAATAAGTTTTTTTCGTCGTAAACTGAATTCTGAAGGCTAAATAAGTCCTCTGAGTAAATGGTATCATGGCTGAGACTAAGAACTACAATTATACCTACTTAGAGCCAAACCTGAAGCAAAAACTAAAATAAAAGGGCTGAAAAAATAGACATACAGGCAGATAAACAGACACACACATAAACATCTTGCCTTTTATATATATATATATATATATATATATATACATACATATATATATATATATTTTAACAAAACTTGTTTATAAGCAACCGACAATTTGAAATGAATTGTTTGAACATTATTTTTTATCAATACTCATATTTAAGTAGATATTCTGTTTTTAATGAAACAGTATTATATATTTATTTCTAACGGCCTGATTATTTACAAAAAATTTTTATAACAAAAATGTGTGCCATTCGGCAGGATTTGAACCTGCGACCCCTATCTATATAAAAATTTATTGTAAATAATCAGGCCGGTAGAAATAAATATATAATACTGTTTCATTAAAAACAGAATATCTACTTAAATATGAGTATTGATAAAAAATAATGTTCAAACAATTCATTTCATATATCTATATATATATATTGTATATATATATATATATATATATATATATCATCGATTTTCTGCACTATTGTAAGAACTGCAACCTTGAAACTTCTGAATATCGTTTCTTATGTCTTTGTCTATGAGTGTATCAAATTTGATTAAAATCGAACCTCTCCTATAACCCGATTTTTTCGATTATCGATTTTTGATATTTATCAGGGATACCTCGACACAAAACCTAGCTAAGAACACTCACAGACGCTCATAGTACAACTGTCTAAATTTTCAAGAAAATCGATTCAGTCATTTCAGAGTCTATAGGTAACAGATACACACACAAAGTTCCATTTATAAATAAGTTTAGATACTTAGTAGGATGAATGATCAATTTAAATATTACAGAAGCAGTTTTTCAAATGAGTTTGTAATAACAAAATAATTTTCTTCTCAGGTTGTACTTTTTCTTTCACCTTTTTTAGTTGTGCATATATATTTATGGAGATGTTAACGGTCATGTCACGTTGAATACACCGGTTCCCGCTCGATCACCGAAGTTAAGCAACGTTGAGCCTGGTCAGTACTTACGTGGGTGACCACTTGGGAATACCAGGTGCTGTTAGCGTTCACGGATGTGCGTTGTGGTGCGGTGGATGTCGGCTTGGAGGGGGAAATCGGTGAGCCGAGTTCCAATTTCAGTTGAGCACACTGCACTCACTTGCGCACTGGTACCCTTGGGAAAGGTATTAATCCGTCCGTTCCCTCCAGTTATGGGTTAAATAACAGGGTAGGACTTGGGACCCTGCCCTTAAACAAATCCCAATGAGACTTGCTCCGTCAGGGAGGAAGCCCGCTCAACCCGACTAGGGTGAATGCGGCATACATACATACATACATACATTTATGGAGATGCGTGTTGTGGTGCAATGCATACCAGCTCGGAATGAGAAATTGGAGAATCGAGTTCAAATTCCAGTTGAATTTGTTACATTCACTTACATGCAAATACCCTTGGGAAAGATATTAATCCATCTCTTCTCTCTCTAGCTATGGGTTCAATCAGTCAGTTAAGTGCCATACATGAGACACGCTTGGGTGATCATGACTGACTGGGCAGAAGTTTTTCCCTCAGTAGGTTGCAATTACTTTCTGTGGTGGATTAGTTGCCAACCAAAGCTATAGAACACAATCTGTCCTGTTATTTAACCCATAACGGGAAGGAAGAGACTGATTAATACCTTTCCTAAGAATATTTACGTGTAAGTGAATGCAAGGAATTCAACTGGAATTCAAACTTGGCTTCCCAATTTCTCTTTCCGAGCCGATATCCACTGCACCACAAACCAGGGCAAACTGGGTTCTATAACTTTGGTTGGCAACCATTCTCCTACAGAAAGAAATGGCAACCTACAGCAGGAAAATCTTCTGCCTAGTCAGTCATGGATCAAAAGAGACATGATTGTACTAAAGTGTATCATGAATGGCACTTAACTGACTGACTGATATATTTGTCCCTAATTAGGCTCTGAAAGGCAAGGAGCAATTATCGGTTAACATTTTTTTTCCTTTTTATTATATTTTTAAGTTAATCATTTTTTAGTGGGCAATATGTTTTCTTGTTCTTCATATTTTTTTAAAATATATATAATTTTTTTATTAAAGTTTACTCAATACAAGGCCCAAGTGCCACTCAAGGTAGATGGTGAGTTTATGTTGATGTATGAGCATAAGAAAAGGCAAGACGTGAAATTCTTACAGCTATGCAAGAAAGCTAACAGCTAACTCTAGACTTGAAGACATCAAGATTTAATTAGTGAATAACATTTTTTATGTATATTATACAAATATATGCTTTTAAGACATTTATTTAAAAAAAAAGTTTAAAAAATAAAATAACAGTAACAATTTAATACTATTGTCTACGGTACACAAGAGTATCTTATTTACCTATTTAATTCCAGTTTGTTCAATTATAATGATGTGTGACTTGTTCTGAAGGCCATGCAGAGAGAGCTCAATAATTGCCAAGAGTCAGTCAGTTAAAAGCTATACATGACAGACACCTGGGCGATCATGTCTCAAATGATACATGACTGACGAGGCAGAATATTTTCCCACAGTAGATTAACGTTACTTTCTATGGTAGACTGGTTGCTAACTAGGGCTATAACCAAATCTGTCCTGCTATTTAACCCATAGCTAGAGGGAGAAGGAACAAATTAATACCTTTCCTAAGGGTATTTGAGCATATGAAAATGCAACAAATTCAACTGTATTTGAACTTGGTTTTCATTCCGAACTGATATCCACTTCACTAGAGCACACATCCTCTTGCCAAGACTAATAGTTTATTATTATTCTGGAAGTAAACCTCATTAAATATCCAAATCTAAATATACTAAGCCTTTATTAGTATAATAAAAGGCTACTACTATCTTAGTAGTTTACAAAATGAGTTCATTAATCCATGCTCTACAGAAAGCTCACCTTGAGCCTGAAAATTCCACATGGATCATAAGGTGACAGCAAAAAATTCTAAAGTGATGTTGTAGTTTCAGTAATAAATTGATTTTGTGGAATTGTTAGCCTCATGCCTATGTGATTTGAATTCAATGTTATTCTATACTGGTTGCCAACCAAGGCCTTCATGCCACTATTTCACTCAGCAATTTTCCCAAGGAAATTTGTTAAAAGTGTATATAAACTGACACAGCTGGGATTTGAACTCAGTCTGATGTTTCCATTTTCTGTGCCTGTAACAATTTCTCCATTGGTACATCAATGCCAAGCACAATGCTTCCAAAAGTCAAAATTCTACCAAAGTTGTCCTCTACAACAAACAATTCTCAAAAAAAAAAAAAAAATTTCTTGAAAAATTACAGCCTCCTTTACAAAACAGAGATCAAGGTTGAGTTATATTAATAAAGGTATTTATAAATTTTATGCCCATGTGCATACACACGCACTACATAATTTAGAAATAGTAGTACTTTGATAGTGAAAGGTAAGTAATTAAACAAGAATAGCATTTCCCTGAGGCTGCCACTGAGAGAGAGCCCAATTTAAAATAAAGCTGAGGAGAGATAGATCCATACCTTTCCCAAGGGAATAGGTGCAAAATTGAATGCCCATCACAAGGTCAGAATTTGAACTCTGCTTACCAATTTCACTTTTCACGCAACTTGTTAGACAATGCCCACAGCCATATATTTTTATATTAGACTGCAATTATTTTCAGTGACAAAATGCCAGGCCATTGTAACACTAAACAGGAATAACATGTTCAACGGGTGAATTAAACAAAAGAATTCCATAAAAACCTATTGAAAGAAAGTCATTCTTGATCAGAGAGAAATAGATAACTAGAGAATTTTTTAAACCACAACTATTCTTTGATAATTCAAATAATATAGATACCCATTCCTCTGCTCTGGATTAGGACATTTCATTCAAAAGATGCCCCTTTTCTGTAGTCCAGATTTAAATATTTCTTCTTTTTTTTTAAATTTTTTTTTAATCATATCACCCCAAACAAGGTGGTAAAGCCACTGATGTGCAGGGGGCTACATAAGAGTGAAAAGATTGGAAAAGAGAAAGCCGGAAACTACATCCTAAACAGGGAACAAGGGATGAGCCTCCTCACCTGTTCAATAGATGTGGGTGGAGTGTGAACCAGGCGATAGTTTAGTCTATCTACTCCAATTGAAAAAAAAAAAAAGAAAAAAGGAAAAAGTAAAAAGATTGGAAAAGAGTAAGCTGGAAACCACATCCTAAACAGGGAACAAGGGATGAGTCTCTTCACCTTCAAACTAAGAAGATATATTGCAGTTTTTCAAAAAGTTTGATTTACAAAGAAAATGACACAAGAAAAACCAAGTTATTCCATGTGAAAATTGTAACTTTAAAAATTTGAATGCTAGCACGCCCACACTTTTCATTTTCTGAATAACAATAGAAGAAATGCTAGTAATTTTTTTTTCTTTTCCCAAGACCCTAACACTCCCTTTAACTTGTCCACTGTTCAAAATCAGCTAGTGAATCACTGAATGTAATAATCTGTGGCATACTGTAGTTGGGTTAGCACCGTCCATTGTTGACATTGTTTTCAGCGTCCAACCTATATCAAAGAAAATGGAGTAGGATGAAAGAAGAATTTAAAAAAAAAAAAAAAAAAAAAAAAAGTATTTCCTTATTTAGTTTTTAACAAGAATAGCAGAAGCAAGAATAAAGTATGGTGTTTTGCCTTATTTCAGTTAGTTTACATACAAACTCAACAACTGAAACAGGAGGTAATTAGACGCCCCCCACCGATAAGGATGCGGTGTAATACAAGTTTTCGCACTTTTTCTTTTCCATTATTTTGCATGTATAGAGATCGAGAGAGAGAGAGCAAGAGAGAGAGAGAGAGAGAATAGAATAGAATCACTCAGCTTCATCAGCAGATTATCACAGGTGTCTAGGAGCACTCCTGACCCTGCTCTATTAGTACAATAGGGATGTGCAGCCTGAAAACATTTTCCCCCAGAGCTAGATCTTAAATGGCCTTGTCAGAGAGAGAGACTGTCATACAGATGTCATGCACAGTGCCAAAGCCACTCAGAAATATCTAAACTGCCAGCTGTATATCATCAATTTCTAAAACCAAGAGTTAAAAATGGCTTTGAGCAAGTGAATCTTCTATGACCATCCATCTTCAAACCTTGTGAACAGGTTCTACAGTATCACAAACAAAAAAAACTGTACCGAATAACAGAAACCACTTGAGAAGTTTTAGCAGCAGCAATAGTTAAAATGGTTTTCACATGTAACTCGAAAAGAGAATAATGATATAAGCAAGAAAGTGACATTCTATACTTTCAAACAGCATTTCCCAGTGACTCTTGAATTCTAAGGTCTAGTTAGTAGCAGAATGAAATATACACCTTAATGTCAGACTTTGTGAGAAAAAATTAAATAATGTGAAGGGATTTATCTTGAAAGTTAAACAAAGATTACTTCGGTTCTTTGATAAAGTATATATTTTTTTACCAATAAAGCAATTATTTCATCATAAAATTCTGCACATTTTTGTTTCAAGTAACTTTCTCTCCCTTAACACTTCAACATGCTCAAACCTGCCGCATAAGTATTGATTCTCAAGTTTGTTCCTGTTTAACAGCCTATCAACATCTAAAGGGTCATTTAAGGCCGGAAGATTGATTCTCAAAGTCACTTGGTTTGTGGGTAATATTTCATGGTTTTCATGACTTTCTGTGTTATTTGTGATGATGATATATATTATAGCAGAGTATGAGGTTCCTGAAACATGTAATAAAGAAGGAGGGCCTGGAGAACTTAATACCCACTGGTTGGATAAATGGAAGAAGAGACAGGGGAAAGCAGCACGAGGCATACTTGTTAGGCCTGAGCAAATGGATCGCAGAGAAGGGCTTAGAAGAGATACCAAAAGAAAAAATATTGAGAGAGACAAGAGACAGAACCAAGTGGAAGTCCATAAATGCCTATGCCCTGAAAGGACACGGCACATGAAGAAGATATAGGATGGTTACGAAGGGTTGAACATTGAAAACCAACATTCATGGGTAGAATTTAGCAGGTCAAATGATAAAGAGATAAACCATTAATGGCTGCAAAATCTGAAATATAAGCTGCAAAATATACACACCACTGGTGCGCAGAGGGTTCCATAAGAGGTGAGTGATGAGAAAGAAAAACAAGTTACAGGGGATCTTTTCTTTTTATTTAACTATATATATATATATATATAATAAAGCTACTATTGTTTCACAGCTTATATATATATGTAAGTGTGTATATAATTATAAATATCAATATATATATATATATATATATATATATATATATATATATGCAATTTGTTATATATATATATATATATTATATTATTTATATATCATATATGCATGGTACTTATTTAAAAGCGCTCAATATCAGTGATAGAGCAGACATATTCATATAGATAGGTGTGAGTTTGTAACCCTAGGTTTCATGCTCTTGTAATCGTCAGACAAACTGATTAATTTTTTAAAAAATTGGTTATATGTAGGGTTACATATATTCGCATATTTTTGTGGAAGTGGTGAAAAATCTGTCCAAAAAATACACAAATATACACAACCCTATATATAACCAATTTTTTAAAAAATTGGTCAGTTTGTCTGACGATCACAAGAGCGTGAAACCTAGGGTTACAAACTCACACCTATATATATATATATATATATATATATATATATATATCACTGGTGCGCAGGAGGTTACATAAGAGGTAAGTGATGAAAAAGAGGAACAAATTACAGGGGATCTTTTCTTCTTTTTATTTAACCATATATATATATATATATATATATAATAATAAAATAAAGCTACTATTGTTTCACAGTTTTTATATATATATATATATATATATATATATTGTATCAGTCAGTTAAGTGCCATACATGATACACATTTGGGTCTTGAAAGAGACATGACTGTTTGAGCAGAAGTTTTTCCCATAGTAGGTTGCCATTACTTTCTGGAGTACAATGGTTGCCAACCATGATTATAGAACCCAATCTATCCTGGTATTTCACCCATAGTTGGAGGGAGAAGTGACAGATTCATACTGTTCCCAATGGTATTAGCATGTAAGTGAATGAAACAATTTTTTCATTGAAAAAACCTGTCATTATTTAGCAGATATTATTAATGCATTAGTTTTTATTCCTTTTGTTTTTTTCCTTTCTTTTTCCAATGCAAACATTGAAAAATATTGTTAGCATGAATGTTCAAAAACTGTTGAACACTACATTACAGCTGCTTGAGAATTAGTCGAACAAGAAAAAATGGCTTTAAATTTGAAATGACATTGAACTTTGACTAATTAGTGTCTTTCCACTTACTAATTTATTTGCTATTAATTACTATAAAAATTTTATAAATAGAAAGCCATCTTGACAGCTTAAACTTAACAGTTACCTTCAGTCATGACTGAAAGGCAAGTGAGTGAAAAGAATCAGCATATTTTGTGACTTCAGCTAAATATCTTTTGAACACAACTTTATGTCTTGAACTATAGATACGATGTATTGTTGGCAAGGTGATCTTTATAGTAAGCCTGGTAACCATATGATTGAGTCCACGACTGGGGGTGGACATGCGGACCCAAATTACAACTAAATAACAATTACTGAGAACATTTTTAGCAAGGAACTTGTTAGTAATGTCTATAATTAGTTAATTAGCAACCATATATAATATTAGTAATCAACTTACAACTACTGACTTATTTCCATAAATGTACAAAGAAAGATAAAAATTACCATAAAATAAATAAATGAACAAAATCACTTTATTGACCCAAACACATTGAATATGATGTGTTATTGTCAATAATGTGATTTTGTGCATTTAATAAGTCCCAGGCCTGACATATAGATGACACTACAAATAAAAAACTGACATGATTTTTATGAAGTACAACCTTCAAATGGCATGTGACAAAATTTAGGCCCAATCGGATTATTAGTTTACAAATTGAAGTTATTTAAGTGAAGCTACTGTTACAAATTTTCAAAACAATAAAAAAATTTGAATTTCATGTGTTGTTAAACCTTGCTATCTAATGGAAAAAAATACTGTTCAAGCAAAGCAATGGCCTGATAAGTGTTATTTGGACTCTGCTCTGTCAGAAACAATGGTTAACAAGTGGTGTGCTGACTTTAAAAGTGGTTGTACAGACACAAATGATGCAACTCAGGTTGCCCAAAATCAGCAGTCATCCTGGAAAACACCAAAACATCCACAAACTCGTTTTGGCCGATTGTAAATTAAAGTTGCAAGAAATAGCAAAGTAGTTGAACATATCAGAAGGCAGTGTATTCACCCTTTTGTATGAACATTTGTCATTGAGAATGCTGTATTCAAAGTGAGTGCCGCTTTGCTCACAATCGATCAAAAATGACAATGTGTCGACAATTTAAAGCATTGTTTGCAACTGTTTCAACACAACAAGGAGTTTTTGTGTAAATAAGTGACAAAAGGTGAAACATGGATCCACCACTTCACTCTGGAGCAGCAGGTGAAAGCCGTCCAAAGCAACCAAAGACATCAGTAGGCAAGGTCTTGGCCTCCATATTTTGGGATATACAAGGTATTTTGTACATCTAGATGAATTGCACTTTAAATTGCTTCTGCATACATCCTATTCTCCAGATGTGGCCTCCAGTGACTACTGGCTGTTTACAGACCTCAAAAGAATGCTCCAGGGAGAGAGATTTGACTCCAATGAAGAAGTGATATCAGAAACTGAGGCATATTTTGAGGCCAAAGACAAATCGTTCTACATAAAAGGCATTGAATTGTTAGAGAAGAGTTGAAATCAGTGTATCACCCTAGAAAGAGACTATGTTGATGAAAAAGTCAAATTTTGACTAAAAGTTGTCATTTTATTAATTAGGCCTGGAATTTATTAAGTGATGTGTTAAATTAGACAATTTTAGATAATATTGCAAAAAATAAGTAAATTTGTTTATGCATTGATTACAGAAAATACAATTACAATCAGAAAGCACTTTCAGTATTTTACAAAATTGTGTACCAACAAAATCTGAAAATACTTTACAAAAAAATGTGAATTTATTGAGAAACAATAATTTTGATAATCTTTACAAAATTTATTGCGATTTTTGTTACATCTACAATTTGTTGCACAGAAGATGAAGAAAATACTTATTTTTCTATTATGCAAAATTAGATATAATATCAGTGTACAGTTTTTAAAAATAAGATCAATTTAGACTAATGAGAGTTAACCAATTAAATATATGTAAAAAGATGGAAAATTGAAAATAAAAAATGTTATTCTTGTGGAATTTTTAAAGTAGAATTTCTTTCAAAAATGTTCATATTCTTGAAACTTACTGAATATTTCATTCAGAAAATGGTTGAAAGTTGTGTATTTTGACTTCAATGTTTAAGAAATAGTTTTTAGGTTTTTTTAATATTTACATATTTTAATAACATTTTGTCAGTTAAGTGCCATATGTGATACACGTCTGGCACTTGTGTCTCGAAAGAGACATGACTGACTGGACAGAAGATTATCCCGCAGTAGGTTGTCATTACTTTCTGTGGAAGATTGGTTACCAGCCAAGGCTATAGAACCTAAACTGTCCTGTTATTTAACCCATAACTTGAGAGAAGAGACGGATTAATACATTTCTCAAGGGTATTTGTGCATAATTGAATGCAAGGATTTCAACTGGAATTTGAATTCTGCTCCCCGATTTCTCATTCTGAACCGATATCCACTGCACCTTGCTTAAATTTGGCTTCATCAAATTAATCTAGAGTTGTTGGCAATTTAATACATGCAATAAAAAAGTGACTTGAAAAAAATTATTTTTCTTTTTTTTTTTTCCTAATCATTTCACCCCAAGCAAGGCAGAAATGCCACTGGTGCGCAGGGGGTTACATTAGAGGTGAGTAATGAGAAAGAACAACAAGTTACAGGGGAGTCAGAGAATGAGTGAGAAAAGGATGAGAATACAGGGGCAAAGAAGGCTGCATGAGAGTAGAGTGTAAAGGAAAAAAGAACATGATACAAGGGCTATCAGGGAAAGGATGTGAGTGAAGGCAGTTGACTTTGCATTTAAATTCTTGAAGATTGTAGCTTTTGGGAAAGCAAATATATGAAAGGGAATTCTAAAAGTGGAAAGTGCGAGCAAAGAAGCTATTAGAGTAGAAGTTGCAGTTACATTTCTAATCAAATATACTGTAGACTTTTGGGTTTTGATGCAAGAAAAACAAATTTACTTTTTAAAAGATTTATTTCCAAAAATATAATTATTCTTTGTGCCATATCAAGACATAGGAATTTGTGGAGAGCCATGATCTCATATGGCTCTTAGACGTTTTCTCCTCTTGCTAAGTTTTCTGTCCCACATTCTGCCATCCATTCACCGAAGCTCATCAGATAAGTGGCTCTTTCCGATTCTAAACATTTATTGGACCAAAAATTTTGTTTCTTTATTCTTACAACTTCCTTATTTCTCCCATGTTCTAACCATGGCCTTCTTGGTATCCTTCTGTCAAATGAGATCTCCATCTCCTCAAGTCTCTTCATCAACTGTGAGGCTCAACATTCACTTTCAAAGAGAGGAGGACTGATGTCACATAACAGCTTACTACTCTTTCACCTGAGAAGAGTTATCAATCGACCACCCAAAAATCTACCCCCAACACAAGTCGAGGCAAATTCATGTTTGAGTGACTGAATCAGATGGAGAATGAAGATAAGCAAAAATAAATATGAAAAGAATCGCCATGCAAAATACGAAGAAGAAATCGTTGTCACAAATTTTCCTTTTCCTGTTTGGTCATAAATTAGTGTGTAGTCAAGGAGGCTCCCTTCTATATTACAAGTGGCACTTCATTTTCAAGTAAATATAAAGTTATTTACAATAAACTGCCATTAAATTTCTCATTTTTCAGAAACACATGTAATGGCAAAAATAGTAACAGGATTATATATACAATAGTCTTGTTCTTTCAGTAACTCTAGTCTCACTTTTTGGCATCTGACAATCCCTTTCTTTCTAGTTTTCAATGTTTCTGTATTATAAAATTATTTGCAGTACTTTACATTACATACAAATTACTAGCAGTATAGCCCGGCGTTGCTTGGGTGTAATCAAAGCTTTAAAACTAATCCATGGTCCTGGAGCTCAGACTCTTTGGACGTTCGCACAAAATACTAAAAAGCAATGGTTGTTTCCAGTTAAAGCGAAACCGTAGTAGACTGAAAGAAAAATGAATGGATGTAAGTCAAATTTTGATTTCCTGGTATCGATATCAAATAAGTTTTTTTTGTTGTAAACTGAATTTTGAAGGCTAAATAAGTCCTCTGAGTAAATGATATCATGGCTGAGACTAAGAACTACAATTATACCTACTTAGAGCCAAACCCGAAGCAAAAACTAAAATAAAAGGGCTGAAAAAAAATACAGATATACAGGCAGATAAACAGACACACACACAAACATCTTGCCTTTTATATATATATATATATATATATATATATATAAAATTGATTTTCTGCACTATTGTAAGAACTACAACCTTGAAACTTCTGAATATCATTTCTCATGTCTTTGTCTATGAGTGTATCAAATTTGATTAAAATCAGACCACTCCTTCTATAAGCCGATTCTTCAATTATCAATTTTTGATATTTATTGGGGGTACCTCGACACAAAACCTAGCTAAGAACACTGGCAGACGCTTATAGTAAAACTGTGTAAATTTTCAAGAAAATTGGTTCAGCCGTTTCAGAGTCTATAGGTAACAGACACACACACAGACAAAGTTCCATTTATTATATAAGCTTAGATTTAGATTCCTACTAGTTTTAACTGGTGAAAATTCATAATTGTTCTATTTTAATATTCTGATGGATTTTCAACCGTAAGTTAATTGATTGAATAATCTCATAGCAAGTTCTATGACAATATAACATTACATAAAAATTTCCCTATAACATCGATAAATATTTGAGCTAAATTTTAACAAAAGTTTTCAATAGCAATCATAAATACGTATGCTGGTCATTACTTTAAGAAGTGGGTACAAATGAAAAGATTTGAAATTGACAACTATTTTTTTTTATTTTACTGTAACAGCTGTTAAACACTTCTATCTTCCCTTCATTACTTTCTTTCATTTTCTCACTGAAACCAAGTGGTGTCTTTTCCCCTCTTTTCAAGTGATCAAAATGGAAAATCCAATATATATAAGATACTGGCAGGGTGTAATGATCATGTGCACTAATAAACAACAAGGCAATAAGCACAGTTATAAAAGGTTTCTAACAGTAATGCCAGCCTTAGTTCCTAAGCTTTGAAATTCCTTCCTTTCTTAATGATGGAATTTTGATTTTCTTCCGGTTCAAAATATTTGCTGTCTTAGTACAGAAAATGACTAAACAAAGGAATGGAGGGATCTTTTCTGTTAATTCACCCCTTAAAAAAAAAAAAAAAAAAAAAAAAAAAAAAAAAAGAAGCTAAAGGAAGAATTCTTCCATAGTTAGGCCCTTCCATTGTACTACAGTAGTTGGGTTGATCTTTACAATCACCCTAAATGTAGACAACTCGGTGTCAGTCAGTTTAGGTGCCATACGTGATACAAGCTTGGGCGATCATGTCTCGAAAGAGACATGACTGACTGCGCAGAAGATTATCCCGCAGTAGGTTGATTTGCTTTCTAGGGTAGACTGGTTGCCGACCAAGGCTATAGAACCCAATCTGTCCTGCTATTTAACCCATAACTGGAAGAAAGAGACAGATTAATACCTTTCCCAAGGGTATTTGCGCATAAGTGAATACAATGGATTCAGCTGGAATTCGAACTCGGCTCCCCAGTTTCTTGTTCCGAGCCGATATCCACTGTACCACAACGCACATCCACAACTCGGTGTACTATTCTTAATTGTGGGGTCTACATTCTCACACATGGTGATTAACAAGTCAAAAACAAATCGATTTAAAATTTATGATTTCTTGGGGTGAATTAATATTTGCTATAAGTAACTTGAAATTATCTGGGGTGAATAACAAAAAATAACTAAAATTATGGTTTCATTGAGGAAGAGATAAATTTATGCATTCATAACTGACATTATTGCAAAAGTGAATGAAATAATTGCTGAGATTTTGCTTACCAATTTGTGCATATGTGGAAGGAATAATGCCAGAAAGAGTACACAGTACATACAATTACATTGATGATACTCTTTTGTATCTAATACAACTCCTAAGTTTTACAAGAGAAATAGTTGAAAACCTCTAATTTCAAATATCAGCTAAAATTCTATTCAAAGCAGGTTTTGTATGTCGCCACTAAACACTCATTAAATTTTATAATTTCTTGGAGTGAATTGATATTGGCAATAAGTTGTCATTATCTTAATAGAAAATATGAAAAAATTATGATTTTGGGGGGTAGAGACGAATTCATGCATTTACAACTGACATTATTGTGAAAGGGAACAGCCTAACCCGAAATAATTGCCGAGATTTTGCTTACCAATTTGTGCTTATGTGGAGGGAACAATGCCAGAAAAAGTACACAGTACATACAATTACATTGACGATACTCTTTTGTATCTAATACAAACTCCTAAGTTTTACAAGAGAAGTAAATGTAAACCTCTAATTTAAAATACCAGTAAAAATTTTATTCAAAGTAGGTTTTGTATGTCACCACTAAACACTCATTAGTTTTTCTAATTTCTTAGTGTGAATTAATACTTGCAATAAATAACTTTACATTATTCAGGGTGAATTAACAAAAAAGATCCAAACAGAGGAGTAATGGTAAAGACAGTGAACAGTTTTAATAAAAATGAAAACCTTGCCTACTCTTATGGCTTGAATAAAAGGGGAGATAAAAAAAAAACCATGTTTAGAATTTAATGCATTGGAATGAAGTAATGTTATATAAACATGCATCAATTTAAAAAAAAAAGAAAAGAAATGAAAAGCTTTTATTACAAATAAGCATAAACTTTATAATGTATGTTTCTAATGTCTTTCATTTGTTTATCTTTTCTTCATAATTCAATGTATGTTGGTTGGTCGGTTGTTTTGTTTTTATGGCATATCAACCTCAGCGGGTCATTTATTGCCAACTAAATTTTTTATTTATTGCTGGTAATACCTTTTTCTTTCAACAATTTATTGTTGTTTTTATATAAGTTTTGTGTCTAGTAATACTTTTCTCTTTTTGAGTATCAAGATTCATTGGGATTTGTTTTTAAGGGCAGGGTCTCCAAGTCCTACCCTGTTATTTAACCCATAACTGGAGGGAAGGGACGGATTAATACCTTTCCTAAGGGTACCAGTGCTTAAGTGAATGCAGGGTATTCAACTGGAATTCAAACTCGGCTTACTGTACCACAACACACATCCATCACTAAACGCTTACAGCACCTGGTATTCCCAAGCGGTCACCCATCTAAGTACTGACCAGGTTCAACGTTGCTTAACTTCGGTGATCAGGCAAGAACTGGTGTATTCAATCAATGTATGTTATTATAGACAAGAATTGTGAAAAAGTAAAAATAATATCAAAGTTTCATTCACATTAATGTTATTTCTCATCCATATCTTTGAAGCTATATTTAGAATATTGAACAAAGATGCTCGATTACATGATTAAAATATTATTTTGATTTGCTATTATTTTAATTTTTAAAATCAATTGATTTTTAATGGGAAGCAAGGATGATAAAAAGTAAAAAAAATTTTTGTGATGTGTTTTGTCCTTTAGGACTTCATCGGAAAGAGTTTATATTTACATTGACACAATGACATATGCACATAAATGAGAGATGCTATAAATTTTAAATTTAAAAGATATTTTTCTATGTGTTTTGTGATGTGTTTTGTTATGTGTTTTGTCCTTTAGGACTTCATCGGAAAGAGTTTATATTTACATTGACACAATGACATATGCACATAAATGAGAGGTGCTATAAATTTTAAATTTAAAAGATATTTTTCTATGTGTTTTGTGATGTGTTTTGTCCTTTAGGACTTCATCGGAAAGAGTTTATATTTACATTGACACAATGACATATGCACATAAATGAGAGATGCTAGGGATTTTAAATTTAAAATAATTTTTTTCTATGTGTTTTGTGATGTGTTTTGTCCTTTAGGACTTCATCGGAAAGAGTTTATATTTACATTGACACAATGACATATGCACATAAATGAGAGATGCTAGGGATTTTAAATTTAAAATAATTTTTTTCTATGTGTTTTGAGTATATAAAATCAATTTCATTTAGAATCTTTTCCTTTTGGTCTATGTTTCCATCACTTTTGTTATTAAATTTCCCCCCATTGTGATAATAAAAGATCTGCTAAGAAAGGTAAAACATAAAAAACTGGATGCAAATGTGAATGATCTAGAAATTAAAGCACTTTCTATACATTTTTGTCTAAGTAAAATATTTTCTCTTCTAATTAGAATAGCATATTTTTAAAATCAAAATGTGGTCAGTTACATTATGGTAAGTAATTAATGCATTTAAAGTGTTGTTATGTAAAAAATCCCTTTTGTGTTCATATACTCTTATTTAAAATTCTTGAAGTTTCTCTGATGTATTCCTTGTGGCAATTATTACAGTAAATTGCTCTGTCAAATTTTAGCTTAATATTTTTTGTATTAATTCTTTTATTGTTTTAGATTTAGTTATGACAAATTTAATGTTTCAATGAATTTTTGTTTAAAATAAGATTTTAAAATCTTTATTAAATCTGTTCCACAATTCTAAATTATAACTTAATTTTTTTCCCAAGAAGTTTCCTAAAAAATAAATGGTTATTGGGGTTCAAATAACATTAACGTTGTACAATTATTACAGAATCAAGAGTACATATACAAGATTAAAATGCAGCTATTACTAACAGAATATTATTAATGTTTCAATACTTTTTCTCTACTATCACAATTAGAGCAAGAGAAAATACTGAGAAACTTTTAATCCTACCTATGATATTACAGGTTATTCAGACAAATAAATGGACATAACATTAGAACAAAATCAAACTGGAAACAAAATTTTATAATTCTATGAAAATAAGGAAATTTAGAGAAATAAATGAAAAGGAATATTGAAGGAAAAATAAAAATGTTATTTTAAAAAGACTAAAAATGTTTAAGCAAAAAGAGAAACAACATACCATTTATAAAGTATATATCAACTCAGTATTTCCATGTTCATCTTTGTAAATCAAGGAAAGCTCAATTCTTTAAGGAGGTAGGTAAGGTAAATTTCTTGAAGATGCTTTGGAGAGTCTAGGAATGAAGGCGTTATCTGATCAAGCCAAACTTGTGTCTCCAAGCAGAAGAAATGTAATCAAATATATGAAGCTCTCTGGGAGTTTCCCCCCATTCAGATGTCAAGGAGATTGAGGTTGAGGTTGCTGAAAGTAGCAGTCACCAGATATGTGGGAGGTCTACAAATCTAGCCTATGGATTCGGGTTCAAATTTGGTGCATTCAAATGTTGCTTGTTAGAGAAATCTCTAATCTGGGGTAAGGGTGGATCTTTTAATTTCAAAATGGCATCAAACGAAATGAAAATAAAACAAACTTAAGAATGTAATATAATTAAAGAATGAAAATAAAAAGTTAAGTAGTAAGCATTTAAAAAGAAATCCAAGTTACTTATGCAAAGTTAAAAGAGCAGTTTAAAAAAAAAAATGGTAGCACTTTGAAGATGATTAGTCATTATTCAATTAATGATGACTCATCTGCGGCAGGATAGCGTTCTAATTTGATGCTCAAAATCTCATAATTCCAGACTGCAACAAAACTTTTAGTTTGCAAGTACCCAGGAACAGATTCGTCAGAGTGACTAAACACATCAATACAATTTTGTCGTCAAGACAAAATCAATACATCAAAATATTTTGTGAAATTTACTTAACTGCATTTTAGTCACAGATTAAGATTTCTGCAAAAGTCTTCCATGCCATACTGATAGTTAATTTAAAACATTCAGTTAGAAATTTCATTTGGATAATTCTTAAACATTACAACTTAAATAAATTTGACTAGTTTAAATATTTTCTGGTGATTATTTGTATTTAAAAAAAAATGAGCTGCTACACATTGAATAAAATTTTAAAAGGTAAAGTGAAGAAAAAAAAAAAAAAGACAAAACAGCAAAAAATAAAAAACAAGAATCTTAAGAAAAAAAATATATCTATGCATATTTCTGAGACGAGGTATTATATCTATCTACATTATTCAGACTATTGTCCTCATCATTATTGCCATACTCACCAATGTTTCAACTGTTGTGCACTCTGGCCTTCTTCAGTGGATAAATGCATTAGTTCAGTGATTCAAAAGGTGACTTGACCCAAAGAGTTGTTTGTTCAATGACAGGCCACAGCAGAGGGAACAAAAACTTAGACAGTTGAGTTATCAAAGAGAATTAACCAAAACTGAGAGGTCCAAAGGCCTGGCATATAAGATAAGAACAATCTACCCCCATAAACTAAACACAGTTTGAAATTCTAACATATATCACCTAAAGAAGCCCAGAGAATACAATGACTAAAACATTGTGAATATGGCAGTAAAGATTAAGACAACAGAATATATATATATATATATATATATATATAAAACAAATATAAAATTTCTCACTGAGTACTGATGCTATTCTCAGCACCTTGAATAGAGTTTTCTAGATGAACCCTCCAGCAATCACTTCATTCACTCATCAAGAGATACCAGCAGTTTGTATTAATCCTATATATATATTATTTCCATTTGTAAACGAGTTATTACACGATCTTTTTAATACAAATGTGTGCTGGTCTAATCTTATTATAACCAGAAACTAAATAATTAAACAATCAATATATATTATACATAAAAGAGATAATAACTATACTCATGTCAAAAAACCTTCCACGAATCTATGAAGAAAGGAAAAAATGGTTTTAAAAAAGAAAGAGCTAAGTACATGAACATCAGTCAAAAGAGTTTAGACTGAGTCAGCACGTAGCCGAAAGAAAAATTCCCGACACAAGCTAGCTTTCCCTGATGATCCGTTTAGGTGAAACCTAGGTAGGTCTGTCTGGCTCACTAGGTATCAGTCAGTTAATTGCCATACGTGATACACACTTGGGTGACCATGTCTCGAAAGAAACATGACTGACTGGGCAGAAGATTATCCCGCAGTAGGTTGCCATTGCTTTCTGCAGTAGACTGGTTGCCGACCAAGGCTATAGAACCCAATCTGTCCTGCTATTTAACCCATAACTGGAAGGAAGAGACGAATTAATACCTTTCCCAAGGGTATTTGCACGTAAGTGAATGCAAGGAATTCAACTGGAATTCAAACTCGGCTCTCCGATTTCTCGTTTCAAGTCGATATCCACTGCGCCACATCACTAGGTATACTTTACTTATATATATATATATATATATATATATATATATTAATGCATGTTTCATTAAATAATATAGCCAAGTTTTGTCTATTTTATGTAAATGTTTTTCATATTTTCTGACAAGCTTAATAGCATTATCATTAAATGAAAAAAGAAAATTACAATATTGATACATCATTTTTTTTAATAATCCAATCTAAGCTTTCGGCATACATAAGCAATTTTCGAAGATGTCAAATTACATTATATATTATAAACACAGACAAACCATAATGATAAACTGCATTTGTTTACATGGAAGATTTTCAAGTAGCCACAATCTTAATAACATTAGATATGCAGATGAAACAAACATGGAAAGGAAACTATAAGAACTCCTATAGAAGGTAGTAAGGAAAAGCAAAAAGAAAGGACTAAACATCAATTGTAAAAAGACAATGTATGGTTTTCAGTAAAAGGCATGAGCCCAACATGCGTATTACAAATTGAAGATACCTGTATCAAGCTAGTACAAAAATTTAAACATCTTGGAAGTGTTTTAGCAGAGGACAAAAAAATGCAACACCAAAATTGGAAGGCACATTTGGAAAAACAAAAGATGCCTTCCAAAGGCTAAGCAAAGTGTTAAGAACCAAGAAAATCTTGTTAAAAACAAAAGAAAAAAGTACGAAGCTTTTATGTAATATCAGGACTCAGATTTAATAGAAAGACTTGTGGCATCAGAAATTTAGTTCTACAGAAGGATGCTGAGGCTACTATGAACTGAACATGTGAGCAACAAACAAAGTCTTTTTTAGAGAAAATGGAAACAAAAAGGAAATTTATATTTAATGCCAGAAAGAGATAATTGAAATTTCTACATCACATAATGTAGAAAGAGGGTTTAGAAAATTGAATACTCACAGGGCATATAGCAGGCAAGATAGATAGATGAAAGTATCATACAGCCTATCTAATGAGCTTACATAAATGGCTGGCAGCACAAAGATTAGGAGAGATAGCAAAAAGAGAAAATTTACTAAGGATAGGAAATTGTAGAGAGCCATGATCTTCTATATCCTGAAGGGTCATGCCACATAGAAAATTTTATATCATATAAACAAACTGGGATTTTTATTTTAAACTTCATATCCCTGGTTTTGGCTCCCCAAACAAGAAATCAGGGAGCCAAGTTCATATTCCAGTTGAATATCTTGCATTCACTTACACACAAATACCATTGAGAAAGATATTAATCATCTCTTCCCTCCATTTATGGGTTAAATAACAGAACAGATTGGGTTATATAGCCTTGGCTGGCAATCAGCCTATGGCAAAAAGTAATAGCAACCTACGGGATAATCTTCTGGCCAGTCAGTCATGTCTCTTTCAAGACATGATTACCCAAGAGTGTTTCACATACTGCACTTGACTGATTATATATATATATATATATATATATATATATATATATATATAAAACAAACTGGAATTTTCATTTTAAACTTGATATCCCTGGTTGAAAATACAACAAGAATTAATAAGCCCCCCCCCCCAGTGTTTAGTTACTTTTAAACTTTAGACTGAAACACACCCAATATTTGAAAGCTTTCAAGTGTAGTAAGCTCTGGTCACATAACATTTAAAATAATTGAGGAAGTATGGCACTGACCAGGGGTCAAACTGTGGGTGTAATCTGTTTTATTTTTCTGCAAGTTTAGTAAAATAATGAAAAGAAGTTGCCAGGGGGGGGGGGTAATTATGAAGAGAATAATGGGAAGAGATAAGGAATGAAGAACAAGTTTATATCTGATCTAAATTGAAAATAAAGAAAAGAAAAGTGATTAGCATCTTTAGCCATTAATACCTCCCATAATATCCCAGACTTCAAACTTTTATTTTTCAACTCCTTCCTTTCACCCTCTCAAACCATCCAAAGTTCTCAGCCACTCCCTGGGGCCTGACATGAAAACACAAAATGAGAACTTCCTAACATAAGAGACTGGGAGATAACAAGTGGTTGTAATGTGGTTAGAAAAGATGTTTACTTTTTTCTTTTTATATATATATTTAATTCAAGACTTCTTTTTGAAAGAACTCACATAGCAAATCACAGTTAAAAAAAAACAAAAAAAAAACGTGTGTGTGTGTGTGTGTGTGTGTGTGTATGTAGGGGAGAGTGATGATAGCCCTGTCCTGAAAGGGTCAGGGCAATTAAAAATAAATAAAAATCAACAGTCACAGAAATGGGAAAAGTAGGGCAACTCTGAAGTAATGGTTGGTTATTTCTATTGAGTAGTGAACTGCTCATCATTGTAGCCTACTGACAAACTAAGTTTAGTAAATAACACAAATGATTACATGAACACTGTAGCATAAAATAATAATAGTTAACAACTTCGTCTGACTAACCATTAGTCCTGAGTAGTGAGTTTGCTCATCACTAGTTACTCTCAAATCTGCAGTAATTGCACCCTCAAAACTTATTTCCATGAAAATTTCAGTTTAAAAAAAAAAATAAAAATAAAAAGTGATCATTTAGATTTGTGAAATTTGATTAGAAATTAATAAGATTCATTAGAAAAAGAAAAATTCTTTAGAAAATGATACGAGTATTTAAGTCTGTCATTAATTTATTTATTTGAAACATTTAACTTTTAGCTTTTTAGCTTTACCAGTATAATGCTTTCAAAGGACATCTAAAAACTATATTTTACAGAGTCAGTTAAATGCCATACGTGATAAACACTTGGGCAATCATGTCTTGAAAGAGACATGACTGATTGGGCAGAAGATTATCCCGCAGTAGGTTACCATTGCTTTCTGTGGTAGACTGGTTGCCAGCCAAGGCTATAAAACCCAATCTGTCGTGTTATTTAACCCATAACTGAAGTGATAGATTAATCATTAATACCTTTCCCAACGGTATTTGTGCATAAGTGAATGCAAAGAATTCAACTGGAATTTGAACTTGGTACCTTGATTTGTCGCACATCCATTTTACAGAGTATATGATGCATTTTTTTAGTAACGGAAAAATTTTAATTTTAATGATTTTTAAATACAGATGTTTTTAGCCACCCTCTTGACCCAAGTCAATACTACCTCCTCTCAAGGTACTTGATGCAGGCCTCCATGTTGTGTCTCAGGCCCTCATCAAAAAATTTAAAAAGAAGTTCTTATCAGACTGATCAGAGTGAGTTTTCTGAGCTGCTACACCTTGGTAATTAAACTCCTCCGCACAGTCCTCAGATTTACACCCAAACACTTTGAAATGTTCATATTGAATCTTCCAGTGTGAAGGCCAAGTAGTACAGCATGTCGGTTACAAATTTCTGGTGAAGTGAATAGATAGTGTCATGGTGTTCTTTTTCTCATAGTAGGTGCTCAACTGACCCTACTATACTGTGCAATTGACTATAATCAAAAACAAACCAAGTGCATACATAAAATTAAAAATATAAAATGGCGACAATTTATCTATCGCAAGGCATATATGTTTCAGAGACTGTTTTTATCAACACAACTGAGTGAAACTACTGGTTTAAAAGTGTTCCCTAAAGTATGCTAATCTTTATTTTTTGTTCGATTTGTATATATTTCTAACTGAATGCCTTTCAGTTTCATATAATATAATATATATATATATATATATATAAAAGGCTACAAAATCATACATTTTAAAACATTTTAAAAATAAATAAAAGTGAAATAGGCAAAAAAAAGAAAATAAATAAAATCAGATTATGTGTGTGGAGTGATTATGTTTCTTTGAATGTCACAGATAAATAAAATCTAATATTTTTTAAAAGCTGTGCTAATATTCTTATAGTTCCCCCCCTTTTTGTAGGGGTGGGGGTAGGACTACAAAAGTTGAATAATTTTCTGTAACCCAAGTGCTTTTTATCCCAAGTGCTTTTGCCAGATTCATTAATCATTTAAAGGCTGCTTTTATATATATAAATACACATACATACATACACACACAAAGGGGTACTCAAAAGTTTTGTCTAAATTTTAAGATGTTTGGCCATTTGGTCGAATTTTGGGAAGTGGACTGAACAGAACCTTTCAGCACCCCCTTTTTATATATATATATATATATATAGATAGATAGATATAGATATGGCCTGCAGTTTTATATGAGTTGGTATATTTCTAGCTAACCTAAGGATTTCATATAGCCCCCTGACACCTATCTGTGAGATTCAAGCAACACAATCTTCTCCCCTTAAATTTGAGCCTGAGAAAAGGAAAACCTGTGGCTAATGCGGGGGGGGGGGGGTTTATTCTAGCCTAAATATTTAGGGAAATATTTGCTGATAATCAAAAGTCAGTAAACATTGTATGATATATAAATATTAAGAAATTGATATAATCCAGTAATTGAAAATAATATAAAAAGCATTTTATAAGAAACACATGTATAAGGGTAAAAGTTTGAGAATAATTTTCTTAAATATCGCTGAATAAAATTCTTATATTTTCACGGTGGCATTCTTATTGGCAAAGTGATTTTCAATTGAAAACATTTGTAGAAAGTGAAACTTCATAAGGGTAGAAAAACACCTCAGAATAAATATTGAAGAGATTGATTCTCAAACGAAAGTTATTTTCCTTCTTAAAGATTACAAAAAGAAGGTTTGGCAATCCTACATTTTTTTAGACAAAGAGTTTTAATCATTGTACATGCTTGGTAAGGAATAATCTACATCAGACCTTGTTTATCTCAACTTTTAAACCAGTATATTCAAGTAGAGGAAATAACTTTCTGAAATTTGTAGGAATTTAAATATTTCAATTGATTCAAACATTTTGTTTCTATTGAGTAAACTTTCATCTTCTTTGGGTGACGAAGACAGTGCTCCGGATAAGATTAAAAAAAATATTTACAAAAATATTCTAAGACAGAAAAGTAAGAAATTAATGTCTCTAATATATACTTTCTAATTCAGAAAGCTGTTTTTTTTTTTTATTGAATGAAGCATGTTTTTTATTTACTCTAAAATGAGAGTGAAATAAATACAAAAATAAAAGTAAGATGTCTTTAAAGACAGACTCACCAAAGCTGTCGAGCTGAGATAGTGACATTTAGAAACTGTATTGGTATACAAAACATAAGCAAATATCCTCCAGAAGTTTCTTTTAGCAAACTATGATAAAAAAAATACTTTGCGAACAAGATCTCCAAGAATCCTGCAATTATTTCTTGTTCATTGACTTTACCAGTTAACTCAATTTATACACAACTCTGTGTGTGGGGGGGTGGGGGGGGGGGGTCTTAAGTGTGTCTTAATTGAAAAAACCCAAGAATGAAGTTAACAGGTGATTGGGAAACAAAACACCTACATCAAGGGAAAAAAATGTCCATTATGCAGATTTATTTGAGGGGTAAGAATTTCGGAAACTATTCATAGTAAGCTTTACTGGATAAAAAGCTTATTTTAATTCCGTGATCCAGAAGGGTGGGTGGAAGCCAGAGAAATAAAACGAGTTGCACTTGGTAAGTAATTCCATGAACTGAAAAAGTAAGTGTCCAGGCTTGAGCAGTTGTTTTGTGTGGCGGTTGTGCCTGTGTTATAATTTATGACAACAATCTCAAATAATGATTCCATCAGTGGTCAGGTAGATTAAACTTAAATCAGTAAAAATTTAGTAGCAATGAAAGACGATTCACAACTCAACAAGTAAATTCCCTCAAAATAAGCCAATCATTCAAAAATGTGTAGATGTGTGTGCGGGGGGGGGGGGGGGGCGGTTGGCTCAAGTAATAAAGGTATGTAAAAGAAGGAAATAAAATGTCACCTAGGTGTGTTTACTAAAGATGCATACCTATTATATATTATCTAGGGAATATCAGGATGTCATTTGAAAGGAGTGGAGGGGGTAAAGAAGAGAAAAGAAAGAAAGAAAGCACTGCCCACAACAATCTTCACTCAACCCTACCCGCATATTTGTTTCCTCTGGTTTCTTACGGAAGTTATATATGGACCATGACATACATTTACACTCAAATAGATCTTCCCAGCAAAGATGGGTGTCGGGAAGGGGGTAGTAGATTTAGATGAACAAAGTTCACAAATCCAGGTATCATTTGACAGTCTGAGAGGCAGCAGGATCCACCTTCTTCTGAAAACCTCTTCATACCTCAATAACCACCATGATCCATTCCCTCTGCCACTGTTCGTTTCTCCACTAAACCGTGACCAAAGACTGCTACTATAGACACACTCCAGTTCACACACACACACAATGATGGAAGAAAAATAACTACTAATACTCGTTTTCTTTTAACATGCTATATTTATAAGATGAGGTATTGTAACTATTTGGACTGTTGTCCTCATCTTTGTCATATTCATTTCAGCCATTGTATGCTCCAGTCTTTTATATATATATATATATATATATATATATAAAAGACTGGAGCATATATATATATATATATATATATATATATATATATATATATGGACAAAAATCAGTTTGAAATTACAACTTATATATAAGTTGTAATTTCAAACTAACTTTTGTCCACTGGGGTAGATTATTCTAGTTCCACATACCATGCCTTTTCTGGAAATCTAGGATTCAGTTATTTCCCTTTAGTAAATTCCCAAGCACAATGGCCCAGTAGATAAAAATATTAGTTGAAGTAATCTAGTGACTTGACCCAAAGTGTTTTGAGTTCAATACAACAGTAGAGATGAACAAAAAAATTTGGAGAGTTGAATTACCAAAGGAAAATAATCAAAAGGACCAATGGCATCGCATTCTTTGTATTAAGTTGGCAATAAAGTCACTTTTTACTTATGTATATGGAATTATCAAAGATTTGGTTTTTGCAAAGAAACTGAGAAATATTGATGACCTCAAGCAATCTGAGGTGAGTTTGCAGACTGAAGCCATAAGAACCATTTGTGTTGTGACATTTATAGAAGTGTTTTCTCACATTGTAAGGAATACATTGAAACAGGTGGCCTGAAGTTTGAACAATATTGGTAATTAATTTACTATTGTTTACCTTTCTTTTGAGACATGATTACCCAAGCATGTATCATATATGGCACTTAACTGACTGACCATCACACCTGAGTTGATGCCATTACAAGGAATCAGATGTCTGAAGAAAGTCTAAACACTGGTGGGTTTTTGTAGGAATCTGAATTCATGTGCATCTAATTCAGGGTGGGCCCCTACAGAAGGTCTTTGATGTACTTTCTTTTGATTGGATGAACTCTGACTGTATTTTAGAAGAGACTATGTTTTAATTAAAAATAGCAGTCTAAAATTATCATTTAAAGTCTGTTGAAAGTGCTGCACAAATTTTATGACATGTAAATATTTTAATTTTTTGCTAAAAAATATATTTTCACTCCTAGCAAGGCAATAAAGCCATTAAGACACATGGTGTTACTGCGAGTGAAAGAAAATAAGAAACCATTATTGAAGAGAAATCATATAGAGTGATTGACCATGGTTAAAAGTAAATAAATGGCAGAACTGCTCATTAAAAAGAATTGACAAAATCCGTTATGAGCAATAACAAGAAAAATAAAAGAACATGGCAAAAAATAATATAAATCAAGCAAAGAATGTATACAAGACGAATTAGCAGTGACAAAGCAATAGTAATATAGCAAAAAGTTCACAAATTGAAAATTGGGATTGACACACAAGAATAAATTTGGATAAACAAAAGTAATATTCTGACTTCAAGACAAATGAAACCAGAAACTGGTAGAAGAAATCTCAGTAAGTGCTGAAGGTTATAATCGTGCTATGTCAGTTGCTAATCAACTTAATGTACCCAAAATGTTAGGAACTTGGTAATCTTCCACTGAAAGCTGACTCCTTAGTATTCAGCTAACTGCCTAGTAGTTCTACAGAACTCCAATAGAAGTCTAAAGAACTCCCATGAGCTTCCCAAGTACTTCCTGTATATCTTATTAATATAGGAGGGAGAGTGCATTATCTGAGGAATAGGTGTGTTTCTTCATAACAGTAAGCATTTGGGTGCTTCAGCCTATATATTGGGGAGGGGAAGTAATTTGCAGTCATTTCTTATAAGGATTGGAACCAACAGAGGTACAGTAAAAGAACAGCATTAAAAGAAAAGATGATTGACATTCTATTTAAGTTTTTGAAGATCTTCAGTTCAGTTAAGTGCTTGGAACATGCTTGGATGATCAGGTCTCGAAAGAGACATGAGACTGACTGGGTAGAAGATTCTCCTGCAGTAGGTTGCCATTGCTTTCTGCGGTAGACTGATTGCCAACAAAGGTTATAGAACCCAATCTGTTCTATTATTTAACCCATAACTGCAAGAAAGAGGCAGATTAATACCTTTCCCAAGAGTATTTGTGGTTAAGTGAATGTAAGGAATTCAATTGGAATTTGAACGCAGCACCCCGATTTGTCATTACGAGTGCACCACACTGCACAGTTGACAGAAAAGGCAAAAGAGTTCCATAGGTGATATTTATTACTTATTGGTCAACAGCTAATAGCAGTCCATACTACATTCTATGGTACAAGCTTCCGTAAGTGGAATTATTTTGTTTAATATTTAGGTCTTATAGCACACATTGTCTTTCAGCGATAATTCTTATAAATACAGCACTTCATTATCCAAATACTTTGGTCTTTAAAGGAAAAAGACAAAACACCCACTGTTAAATGGAAAATCCTTACAAAGGCCCGAACTTGTAACTCCCTCTGTACACCTTGCTACCTCTGTCTCAACGAAAAATTAGAAATTATCAAATTTAGGGACAAGGTTAAATTGTTAAACCAGAAGAATGAGCTCACTGTTCATTGTAAGCATAGTTCAGCATTTACATTAAAATCTGGGTTGTAATATTGAAAAATTAAGGAAAATATTTTTAACTGCCTTTTTGATGGCTGTTTTTATTTGAGTTGGACGTTCTGGTTGATCTTTATGAGGTACATCGTTCGCCATGTGTTATCATACTGTTTTTAGCCGGCCGGTTGTCCAACCTGATATTGGTTATTGGGTTGTATGGTTGTGTTGTGTTCTACCCGACAGAGGTTTCATGTATTTCCATCTATGTGATTATATATTTTTACGATCTGTGAAGTTTTTAGTCATGTAAATTTTGTTCTTAGCTTGTTTATTTACGTAAGTATATATCTAATTTATATGTTCATGCATTGAAATATGATTGTGTCTGTCCCAAACCTCATTCATTATGAATTTGCCCTGACTGTATCCAATAAGTGGCAATTCAGTCTGTGTACAAATAGGGCTTTAAAATTTAACAGACAAATTGACAAGTCGATAAAAGCAAAATTTTGTAATTTATGCATGTATATATGTGTGGGTATATTAATCTGCATATGTGTCTG
Source organism: Ascarosepion bandense (assembly GCA_037127315.1). Lineage (NCBI taxonomy): Eukaryota > Metazoa > Mollusca > Cephalopoda > Sepiida > Sepiidae > Ascarosepion > Ascarosepion bandense. The sequence goes on along the minus strand of JBBBDQ010001661.1, from coordinate 98,642 downwards.
TTTGCCAGTGTTTGTGAATATACTCGTCTATTTTTCCATGAGTGGATGTTTGTAGGTTTATTTATGTGTGCATTCTTTCTCTTCCTTGTTTAATATATGAATAACTTTCTAAATCAAATAAATTGTTAAACTTAGAAAATTTTTTTTAAATTTTGCAATAATAATAAAGTAGAACTAATAGTTAATTAATAATGCTGATCTCGATTTAATCAAATATTAATACTAATGCCGCCAAAATTATTTTTAAGTCTGCTCACATATTCTCCAATTTAGGAGTAGCTTTACTCTGATTAGTCCAATTTGTACATACAACAATGCCTCCCTGATTAAAGGGGTTTTGCTTGTTTTTAACCTTTTAAAACCAGCCAATTTGAAATAAACTATATCACTTGACAAGACAAGAAGTGTTGAAACAAAATAGTTACTTTTGTAGTGATATAACGTATCCATGTTATAATTTCTGAATAAATAATATATATATAACCAAAATTTTATATATTTTCATTTGTAAACAAATTATTTTGCGACCCAGATTTCTACCTTTCAGCATCTCTAGGCAATTTACAATAACTGATTTTAGTGTTTTTATAAAACGCTCACGTTGAACAGGTGAAGAGGCTCACTCCTTGTTCCCTGTTTAGGATGTGGTTTCTGGCTTTCTCTTTTCCAATCTTCTCTTTTTTTTTCTTTTATTTTTCTTTTTTCTTTCAATTGGAGTAGATAGACTAAAAAATCGCCCGGTTCACACTCCACCCACGTCTATTAAACAGGTGAAGAGGCTCATCCCTTGTTTCCTGTTTAGGATGTGGTTTCCAGCTTTCTCTTCAATCTTTTCACTCTTACATAGCCCCCTGCACATCAGTGGCGTTACCGCCTTACTCGGGGTGATATGATTTAAAAAAAAAAAAAAAACGTAACAGGGATCTTTTATGAATGCACAATTTTCAAAGTTTAAATTTCCTGAGAACACCAAAAGGTAAAAACTTGGGTTGTGAAATAACTCTCTTAAAGTTCTACAATATAATTGTATTGAACACTTCTTGATACAACTGTGCACTGGTCTAATTTAATTATGACATATAAAATATTAACAATATAATTATTATTATAATATATTCAATTATTAGCCAGTTATTGGTTAGAATGAAATTAAACCAGTATACAGTTGTATTAAAAAGTTTTTAATACATATATAATATAGAGCTTTTAAAATTTTTTATTCACAATGCCTAACTGGAAGTTTAAAATAAGGGATGAGCTGGTCAAAAATTGTAAACCTTTTTATCTGGGCTTGTACGATCCTATAAATATATTTTCTGAGGTGTTTACATGCAGACATTATTTCATATCTATCATTTAGCAATTAACGTTTGGATGTAAATACCTCAGACAAGTATTTTAGGATCCTACAAACCTGGACGAAAAGGTTTACAATTCTGGACCAGCACATCCCTAACTTTAGGATCGTACAAACCTGGACCAGTTCATCCCTTATTTTAAACTTCCAGTTATTCATTCTGAAAGTTCCTGTTATGCATTCAAAAAATAAGTTTTAAAAATTCCGAATGAAAATATTTGGCACACATGCACAGAGTTATACAGTAAACAAATATTTTCATGGCATTTGCTCTTATGTATTTGTTTTTTTTTTGTTTTTTTATTACCTGGTGCCCCCAACTACAATTTAAGCATGCTAACTTACGCACAAATACCTTTGGGAAAGGTATTAATCCGTCTCTTCCCTCCATTTATGGGTGAAATAATAGGATAGATTGGATTCTATAGCCTTGGCTGGCAACAAGTCTATCACAGAAACTAATGGCAACCTACTGTGGGATAATATTCTGCCCAGTCAGTCATGTCTCTTTCGAGACATGATCGTCCAAGCGTGTATCACATATGGCACTTAACTAACTAACTAGGATGGCATCTAGGCCCCAGTTGAAATAATTAAATCTAACTGCCTCTTCTACTCTAACAGGATTTTTCCCGCCTGTGGAACTCCCTTCCATTTACATGCTTCTCTGATAGCTACAACTTCCAAAACTTTAAATGCAATTTCAATAGCCATCTTCTATCTCCTTGAATCACAGCCATCTTTTATCCTTTTTTCAATACCCCCTTATGTCCAGTTCTTTCTCTCATTGTAACTCCCTTCACACCAGTGGTGGCCCTGCTTTGCTTGGGGTGAAATGATTAGTTAAAAAAAAAAAAAAAAAAAGGAGAGAGAGAGAGAGAGAGAGAAAACAGAAACCTAAAAATAAAGTTAAAAAAAGTTCCAATTTTCTGAAATCACTTGATAAACGGCAACACTTAAGGCAGAACCAGAGGCCTCACTTGGCTACACATCAGCTATCAAAACCCACAAGGCAATTACATTTTTTGAGAAGCTTGACTAGCTAGCGAGAAGATTACAGAGTTTCTTTAATAAATGCAAAGACAGTTTCAGATAATAGGCAAATAGATTATAAACACCCTTAGAAATGTTGACGATAAACGCCTTCCTTTGGAAGGGAAATATCTTGTTATAGCAAAATCAGCGAAGCAAAGTATTCTAAAAATTTAATATTCTGTGTCAGTAAGAGTTTAAATATGAAAGCAAATGTAGGTTACTTTTGAAATAAGATACAGCAGCTTTTGCCAAATAACTTAGTCTTCAGATGTTAGGAAAGAAGAAAGATTTATTACACAAAAAAAATATAAATATATGACAGGATGTAAACATGGGACATAGGCTGGTAAATCAAACCCTGTTGTCCAAAACTTGTAAACAATTCTAATACCAAGTGTGTGTGTGTGTGTGTGTGTGAAATTAAAGACAAAAGAAAAACTTATCTTAGCTGATGATATTTTTGTTCTCTGATGAACTTTATTTAGGCATAAGTATTTCAAAAGTCCATCAGAGGGAAAATGTGTTGACAACAATTTTCTTTTTTCTATATTCATAGTCCTTTTATATTACTATCTTGATTTTAACTAACACACACATATGTAAAAAAAAAAATTAAACTTCTGAAGAAAATATAAAATGTATCTTATTGTTTAACTGGAAATGGTTTTTAATATTTTGTGGGTACATATAAATTTGATTAGACATTTTTAAAAATCTGTGTGTGTAAAATTATACAATAACAATACATACATACATACACATATACCTAAAGAGAAATATAAAATAAGTTAAAATATTTTTTTACACACGTGTGTGTATATATATATATATATATATATCTGTACACACACACACGCACACACACACACAAGCATACATGCGTGTTCGTTTAAAATATATCTAAACTTATATATATATATATATATATATATTTATCTTTCTTGATTAATTAGTTTTTTTGGTCTTAATAAAATTAGACCAGTACACACTTCTTGTAAAACGTGTTCAATACAATTATTGTATTACAATTTAATTATGGTACCATATACCTAGGTTCATACAACCCTGAATGAAAATGTTATAATTTCTTGTAGGTTTTTAAAATTATGCGTTCAAAAATTCCACGTTACATGTAAGTGTTAAAAACAAAAATTGTCGTTAGGTGAGCATTCTCAAAAAACCCAGTAAAATCAGTTATTGCAGTTAAAGAGACCACATGATAGAAACCTAGGTCGCATAATAACTTGTTTACAAATGAAGAATACATGCACATATTTTTTTTAAATATATCAACAAACTTATGTACCCACAAAATAATTACACATAAACCATTTTCAATTAAACAATAAGATACATTTTATATTTCCTTCAGAAAATTATATATTTTGTTTTACATGCACAAAAAAATAAATTCAGGTTTATACTAGCAACATTGCCCGTGCAATTCAGAACATTTTTTAATTAGATGATTAATGCAGCGTGTTGCGATTTCCAAGCGCTTGTAGTTGCCGCCTCGCTTTAAAACTCAGTTATATAAAAAGTGAATTAAAAAATTATTGTTTAAAAATTGTTAAAAAATTCCATTAAAAAAATCTATTTTCTTTTGTTTTGCATAAACGTCAGTTGATGTTTTGTGTAACTTTGTAAACAACATTGCGTTTGTTTTTGTTTCAAAATTACAGGGGAAAATATTTACATTTTTTGTTGACTAAATGAATTTCAGAAATTTTTGAAGAATATTTAAAAATGTAGACATTTAATTTTAGAGGAAAAGTTACATTAATGCCACACGAATTACAAACAGTTGATTTCCTGCATGAAATATTTAGCAAAAAAAAAAAAATTTTTTTAAATTTCATTTTCTGAAGTATGAAATATTAAATCTTAAAGACTTAAATAATTAAATTAACCATTGGCATTTTTTTTTTTTTTGACATATTTTGTTTGAAGAAAAAAAAAAACACTTTTTTGTTTGTTTCAAAATTACAGGGAAAAATATTCACATTTTTTTGTTGACTAAATGAATATTTAAAACGTAATAAAAAAATATAAAGGCTCATTTTTTTTTAGTCGCGTTTGACACGTGTGATTTGATTTCTGTAACGTAATCTAGCAACCATCTTAGATTTTAGATGTTTTACAGAGCAAATGTAAACAATCGGCTCCATTGACCAAAATGTGCAAAAGGGAAAATTGCTGAACTTCAACTCAAAAAGTATGTGTCGACCTGGCTTCCCTGTAGATGTGTCCCTACAAAGTGTGAATGGCGTAGCTTAAAAAATGTAGGTGTGCATAGGTTACAGTCACATACACTCACAGATTGCCTTTTATATATATAGGTGTGTGTGTGCGTGTGTGTTTATATTTTCTACATACACTGTGTAAAAGCATATGCGATAACATGCCCTTGACAGTTACCAACTAAGGGACGTAACAGTTTTGGTGGCTAAAGCAATACTGTCACCCCTAGTGCCAGCAGCTGCTTTTGCAACCGGACAAGGTTATTTTTTTTCTCTGTAGAAGTGTCTGTCTCTTGTTTTTTTTTTTTTGACAACTGCAAGTCAGATTTTCAATGATGTTTTAACATCAATTTGCTTTTGATACACAATGTGCTTGCAGTGAACTTTATCAGTGATGTAGAATGGAAAATAAACAGATGCATTTAATGTCGGAAGTAGTATTTCTTCAATCAACTACGTTTGTTTCGGATTTTGACCAGATCCAACCTGATGCCTGATGAGCCATGATTTAGAGACAATGTCAAACCTGCTTTTGAATAATGTGGAGAAGTTTGTTACTTAACTGAACAGAGACATACTGACTCCAGAGTTTCATGAAAGCACCATTACGACGTCCTCACTCCTCAGGGCTGATTGAAAAATAAGTCCTGAGGACATCATGATGGTGCCTAAATGAAACTTCAAAGTCAGCATGACTCTACCAAATAACAAACTCCTCCACATTAATCCTATTAACATTCTATCTCTATCTCAATATTGAGCACTTTACCACAAAGAACCTGCTTGCCAAAATAACTTTATCAGTAAACCACTGAGAAAAAAAAAACAATCTTGGCACTAAGCATAATCCCAACAATGTGTGTGTCGCATATAGATATATCAGATTAAAAATATCCATTATAAAATAACATTTTTCTCAGGTAATTGTTGATATCTCAAATATTTCTACAAAAATGATTGTACATTGTATATTTTATATCAAATTCTGAACCATTACCTGAATTATTCTTTTAGTTTTGCCCAAGAAAACTTTAATGCTCCACAGTCAAAGGTTAAACTCTTAGTCACAATGTCTTCCAAACAGTTCCATTTACTCAATCACTCACAAGGTTTGCCTCAGCCTGTGGTGTGATTCTCAGGTTCTTTCTAACGGTACGGCACACTGGGATAGTAACAAGATTGATTGTTTGTTTATTTTACCAGCACATCAAAACTCCTGTGGGTCATTTAATAGTAAAACTGAATATTCTTATTCAAGAATGTTTAAAAAAAATTTCAAATGGTTGCGTGGTTTGTAAAATTGTTTAAGATATTAGAAATTGTACAGTTTGGGAGTAATTCAAAACCTAAGTTGTAGGTTTCAAAGTCCAAGATCTAATTTCTATAGAAGTTGGAGATATTTTTTTTTTTTAGATATCCTATTATCTGAGCAGTAGGTACATTTTTGAAGAGCATATAAGAATCTTGTGCTTGGTTTGTGGTGCAGTGGATAACGGCTCGGAACGAGAAATTGGAGAGCCGAGTTCAAATTCTAGTTGAATTCCTTGCATTCACTTACATGCAAATACCCTTTGGAAAGGTATTAATCCGTCTATTCCCTCCAGTTATGAGTTAAATAACAGGATAGATTGGGTTCTATAGCCTTGGTTGGCAACCAGTCTACCACAGAAAGCAGGATAATCTTCTGCCCAGTCAGTCATGTCTCTTTCGAGATGTGATCACCCAAGCGTGTATCACGTATGGCACTTAACTGACTGAATAGTTACTATATAAATTTTGGTGCTTCTTTCATTCTATCAAGAAATGTTTCATGGTGAGAAAATGGTTGCTATATAGTTTCTGCTTAGAACATGTCCCAAATTGTGGAATAACATCAAGTAGTCACCTTTCTGACAAATTGATCAGTTAAAATTGAACCTGGGTGAAAAAATCAGTGATACACTTAATACACTTAGTACAATAACAGGTATCATAGATTCAGATCAAGATGATGAGTTTAGTCATCTGATAGATAACTGTTGAGCCTCGACTTGAAAAGCTGAAGTTTGTAAAGATCAGTTAAGCATCTGCTCAGAGGTCCGTTCCATAAAGTAGCAATTCCTGACAAGAATCTGTCCAAATTAAACGTCCTTGTTACCAATGGAACATGCGTGGGTGTTGATGAGGGGGTTATAGAATTTCATGAAGAGGTTGAGGCTGCAAAAACTTTGGGGACCCCATTACAAAATATTAGTTCACTTAAATCAATTAATTCACTAACCTTAAAAGGTAAATATTTCTTTCATAAGTTTACTATAGATGCAAGCATTAAAATTCATCAGATGAGGTAGGGAAAGAGATAAGAACCAGACTAATCTATTGTTCAGCAAGTCTTTCAAAAAAAAATTTTTTTTTTGGTTTGGTTCACTGGCTTGAAGAAGTTTCAAACGACAGTCAAAAAGCTCAGTAAATGTAAAACTTTGTCTAGAATCTCATTTTATAGTGTTAACCATATGTTATAAATGAAGGAAATAATTTATTATTATTTTTTTTTAATTCAACCTCAGGATTAACATCCAGTTAAGAAACTCAAAAAAATATTGGAGTAGATAGACTAAACTATTGTCCGGTTCACACTCCACCCACGTCTATTGAACAGGTGAAGAGGCTCATCCCTTGTTAGGATGTGGTTTCCGGCTTTCTCTTTTCCAATCTTTTTACTCTTACGTAGCCCCCTGCACATCAGTGGCGTTATATTGCTCAGGGTGATATGATAAAAAAAAAAAAAGAAAAAAAAAAAAGGAAACTAATTCTCAAAATGTCAAATTGATTTTATTTAAAAGACAAGCATTACTAGATGTTGGTTTCTATTACAAAGAGGGATACATTCACTGCTGAAGGGCATGTTTTATTTCTCAGAATTCTTAAATCCACAAGCCAGTATATTTAATTAACACTGTCTGAAAAAAGAGAAACAGGTATCTACATTGGGTATCCAATGAAATATAGTTTTACCTAATGTCAGATTAAAAATTAAAAAATCCATGAATTAGAAAATATAATTCAATAGTAAATGGTGATTGACTGTTTCATATTAAAGTTTGTATTTTTTATGTTAAGCAATTTAAAAAAATTAAATAACATATTTACAATTACTAAACTATCGCCCGGTTCACACTCCACCCACATCTATTGAACAGGTTAAGAGGCTCATCCCTTGTTCCCTGTTTAGGATGTGGTTTCCGGCTTTCTCTCTCCTAATCTTTTCACTATTACGTAGCCCCCTGCACATTAGTGGTGGTACAAAAAAAAAAAAAAAATCTGCCCTAGCTGAGCTGTAAAGTTATCTTTGACCAAGCAGTCTAAAGCACTCCAAATCAGATAATAGTTTCTCCTACAAAGGGAGATACAAGTTCAAACACTGGTAGAGGGCAGTTCCTAAATGCACCAGGCAGTAAACATAATTAACATTGTTTAAAAAAAAAAAAAAAAGGTCACTTAATGAAACACTGGTATCCACTGAAATCTAAATCTAAACTTATTTATAAATGGAACTTTGTCTCTGTGTGTGTCCGTTACCTATAGACTCTGAAACGGCTAAACCAATTTTCTTGAAAATTTATACAGTTGTACTATAAGCGTCTGCAAGTGTTCTTAGCTAGGTTTTGTGTTGAGGCAACCCCGATAAATATTGAAAATCAATAATCGAAAAAATCAGTTTATGGAAGGAGTGATCAGATTTTAATCAAATTTGATACACTCATAGAAAAGACATAAGAAACGATATTCAGAAGTTTCAAGGTTGCAATTCTTCCAATAGTGCAGAAAATCGATAATATATATATATATATATATATATAAAAGGCAAAATACCGGGTCTGAGCAAAATCAGTTTTTCAGCCCTTTTATTTTAGTTTTTGCTTCGGGTTTGGCTCTAAGTAGGTATAATTTTAGTTCTTAGTCTCAGCCATGATACCATTTACCCAGAGGACTTATTTAGCCTTCAAAATTCAGTTTACAATGAAAAAAACTTATTTGATATCGATAGCAGGAAATCAAAATTTGACTTACATCCATTCATTTTTCTTTCAGTCGACGGTTTCGCTTTAACTGGAAACAACTATTGCTTTTTAGTGTTTCTTGCCAACGTCCAAAGATTCTGATTAGTTTTAAAGCTTTCATTAAACCCGAGCAACGCTGGGCTATACTGCTAGTATAACTCTAAAATGTAATAAGAAATAAATATTAATATAATTTTATATATATATATATATATATATATATATATATATATATATTAGTATATTTCTAAAGTAATGGGTTTGTTTTGTTTTTTAATCCTGTTGTATGTGTGCATTTTTTCTTTAATAAGATTCCTTGAATATCTGGGTCTGAAGACAATAAACATAATGTTAAAAAAATAAACAGTATCTGCCAAATATGTGTATCCACTAAAAATAACATTTAAAGTTATAAAAATATTTGTGTAAATAAATTTAAAACATTTCATTTAGAAATCATCTTGAGTACAGATTTTTTATTATTTATTTATTTGTTTGTTTTTTGTTAATAACAAATGTCAATTTAAAAAAGTCACTGTAATTGGACTTGGTAATAAGCAAGGCAAGCAATAACTGAGCAAAGTTAAATAAGAACTAGATGCGATATTCTGAGACATGATCTTTTTTTTTTATTATTTCACCCCAAGCAAGGCATTCCACTGCCACTATTGTGCAATCGGTTATATAGGGGAAGGTAAAGAGAAAGAGTGTTTAGATATAGGAAATATCAGAAGGAGATAGATGGGTAAGGATACCAAGATAGATGGGTAAGGATACCAAGGCTGATGGTTGGGTAGATGGGAAGAGTGTTTGAAAGAATGGATGTGAGTTAGGGTGTTAGGAGGTGTCTATTGACCTTACATTTAAACTCCTGGAGATTGTAGTCATCAGGGAAGCAATCATGTAGAAGGGAATTCCACAGTCAAGAAGTGCAAGAAAAGAAACTGTTGGAGTAGAAATTGCAGTTACATTTTATCCGTTTCACTGTAAAAGGGTGGGATCTAGTTGCTAAAGTGGAACAGGAAGAATCTCCCCCATCTATAGATTAAATAAAGGATTCAGGTCAAAATTTTCTCAAGATTACTTAGATTGACAGACATCTAAAGAAAGCCAGAATGCACAACGGCTGAAACATCATGATAGTAAAAACAAAGCTAAAGACATTAGTCTGAACATAAATAATCCAATTTATGTTTCCAAATCTTTTTAGAGGACTGACTGCATATGGATAAGTTCCCATGAATCCAGATCCAGGCTGTTGGCAGCTCTCTGTTCCAAGGCGGGGCATGTTCTGTTCAAAGAGATCTCTAGTTCCACCTGCCAGTCTTCTTCAGGTGCTTACCAATCCAGGTAATTGAGCAGTATTAAAAGAAAGAACTAGACAAGATACCCTGAGACATGGTCAGTAGAACAAGAACAACCTAACCCACAGATTTAATAAAAGGTTCAGTTCAAAATTTATTAGAAAGTTACCTGGAGGGACAAAACCATATGAAAAACTATGTTTACTTTGTTTTCTATATTTTTGACTGTGGTGCCTTAAATACATGAATTTAAATATGTTTGTGGTACAGTGGATATCGGCTCGGAACGAGAAACCGGGGAGCCGAGTTCGAATTCCAGTTGAATCCATTGTATTCACTTACGCGCAAATACCCTTGGGAAAGGTATTAATCCAGCTCTTCCTTCCAGTTATGGGTTAAATAGCAGGACAGATTAGGTTCTATAGCCTTGGTCGGCAACCAGTCTACCGCAGAAAGCAATGGCAACCTACTGCGGGATAATCTTCTGCCCAGTCAGTCATGTCTCTTTCGAGACATGATCGCCCAAGCGTGTATCATGTATGGCACTTAACTGACTGACTAAATTAGCATCTAGGTCCCAACCTTTTACTGTTAAAAAGGGTAAATGCATCAGCCACTTCTACTTCAGCAGTTCCTTTTGTTGCACTTCATACCCGTGGAACTCTCTTCTATTTCGATTACTTGCTTCCCTGATTTTCAATAATTTTCAATAATTTTAATGAAATATCAATCACCATCTTCTGTCTTAAATCCTGTTCATCTTTTGCCCTTTTCTCAATCCTTCCTAGTCTTATTCTTTTCTCTCACTTACCTTCCCTGTAAGCCCCATGTGTACTAGTGGCATTCCCACCTTGCTAGGGGTGAAATGATTAAAAAGAAAAATTTTGTAAATCAATGACTGATCAAATAAACTCTTCAAACCTTACCAGAACATTCTATCATCTAGAAGCTCCACCCCACAATAGATCACAGTTGACACTCTCTGATTTCTGGCTTTTCAAAAAAGTTTTTACAATTTTGAAATGTGGAAAGAACACAAATATAAAAGTAAAAAAAAACTTTGAAGAGGACTCATGTGACATTGCTCAAGAGAGGTGCATATTGTTGATATTAGATGTCTGGATACATTTAGGGCAGGTTTCATATTATAAATATATAATTTATATTCATGATGGGAGTGTGTAATTTCTCTAATATAAATCGGATGTTTGCATAGAACAGGCTTTTTCTTCTTCTCATAGTTAAGAAAAGGCAGAAAGAGAAAACTGCTTGTAGATATGAAAATAGTATCTCTTTGTAATCATGAACTTGGCTTTCATAAGATAATTTCAGCAGTCTTGTCAGCTTGGAAAGAAAACATTGTTTTGTAAAGGAAAATAAAGACAGCTTTCTGGGGGCATGGAGACAATGATAAATTGTATTGTTGGGACTGAACAATGGGAATCCATAGCTTTTCTTTTTTGTTGCAATGACTATCTATTAATTTCTGCTTATATATATTTTCATCATTTCATACCAAGCAAGGCAATAAAACTGCAAAGACACACTGAGGTTAGTGAAAAAAAAAAAAAAGAAAAAAAGGATGATGATGACTGATGAGATTGAAGTTCCAATTCCAGTAGGCTTCATTATATTTTCTTATACACAAATAACCTTTTAAAAAGTATAAAATTGTGGCTCTCAAAAGAACATTTAAAGTTATAAAACATTTCAAGTTATAAAAATATTTGTGTAAATAAATTTAAAACATTTCATTTAGAAATCATCTTGAGTACAGATTTTTTATTATTTATTTATTAATTTTTTTTTTTTTTGTTAATAACAAATGTCAATTAAAAAAAAAAAGTCAATGTAATTGGACTTGGTAATAAGCAAGGCAAGTGATAACTGAGCAAAGCTAAATAAGAACTAGATGAGATATTCCTAGACATGATCAGTGGAACAGGAAGAATCTCTCCCACCTATAGATTAAATAAAGGATTCAGGTCAAAATTTTCTCAAAATTACCTAGATTGACAGACATCTAAAGAAGGCCAGAATACACAATGATTGAAACCAATTCCAATAGGCTTCATTATATTTTCTTATACACAAATAACCTTTGAAAAAGTATAAAATTGTGACTCTCAAAAAAACATTAATATGTCAAGGTCAATAATTGTTTTCTTAAACAATCATCAGTTGGGATTTTCTGTGAAAATTCTCAGCTTTCTAAGTTTAAGCCATGACTGCAGAAATAAAAGTATTCTCCTGGGACCATTTTAGAATGCTTTATGTTCTCTACTTCAGATTTAAAAGAAACAAATTGGGGATTGGCTATCATAAATCCTTTATTTGACTTGCTGAATAGTTTTTACTTTTTTTTTTCATTAAGATCAGTATGCTTTCATGTGAGTTAACCCATGCCATAAATAGGTTTATGGCCATATCATATTGAAACACCAGCCACCTCCAAAGGTTAAGCAACATCAGCCTGGTCAGTACCTTGATGAGTGACCACTTCTGAATACTAGATGTTGCAAACTTGGATGTGTGGGTGGTGTAATGGATAATGGCTCAGAATTTTTAACTGGAGAGTCGAGCTCCAATTCCAGTTGAGTTTGTTATATTCACTTATGCGCAAATACCCTTAGTATATATCTGATATACCTGAATATATCTATCTCCCTAGCTATGGTTAATTAGTAAAACTTGTATCACTAAATCATTATCTCAAAAAATAATTAAAATGAAATAAAAAACGTTTAAAATATTGAGATTTTCGCATTAAATAACCCATAGTGATGTTGACATGCCATTAAACAAAAACAGCCAACATACCATAAATGACAATCATATATTTAAAATTAATGTTTTATTTTCTTAGAATTAGATTGTCCAGAAAGTTAATTTACACAAACTAGTTAAGTAGATTAGGCTTTCCTGTCCCTCTTGACTTCAATATATCCTGTGAGTATAACATTTTCTAAGCCCTCCATCCTCATTATATGCCCTAAATTGTCTCTTTTCAATTCTAAGTATCCTTTTCGTCTTCATTTTCTCTAAAACTTCATCATTGCTCACATATTCAGTCTATGGTATTTTCTGCATCCTTCTGTAGAAACACATTTCTGTTGCCGCAAGTCTCTTCTTCATCTTTGAGGCAAGTGTCATTCACTGCCATATAAGAGGAGCGATATATAACAGTTAAGGATTCTTTTCTTTGTTTCTAATTAGATTTTGCTATGTCTTAATACTCTGCTTAGCTTTTGGAAGGTATCGTTCCTTAGCAAAATGTGCCTTTGGATTTAAGTATTGCATTTTCTGTCCTCTGCTAAAACGCTTTCAAGATATTTTAAAATTTTGTACTTGATTTTGGCATCTTCAATTTGTAAATCATATATTGGGCTCTTTTTTGATGACAATACTTGATGTTTAGTCCTTTCTTCTCCTACCTACATATACTTACTTGGCATATGCTGGATAGGGCTTATCTCTTGAAGCAGAGTGCAGCTCAGCTGTATTTCTGTCCTAGTCTAGTTCCCTACTATAAACATGACCTTGTGTCTCATCACATCTCGGTGCAGCTTACGGCCATATCACGTTGAATACACCGGTTCTCACTCGATCACCGAAGTTAAGCAACGTTGAGCCTGGTCAGTACTTAAATGGGTGACCGCTTGGGAATACCAGGTGCTGTAAGCATTTAGTGATGGATGTGCATTGTGGTGCAGTGGATATCGGCTTGGAAAGTGAAATCGGTGAGCCGAGTTCGAATTCCAGTTGAATACCCTGCATTCACTTAAGCACTGGTACCCTAGGGAAAGGTATTAATCCGTCCCTTCCCTCCAGTTATGGGTTAAATAACAGGGTAGAACTTGGGGACCCTGCCCTTAAAAACAAATCCTAATGAATCTTGATACTCGAAAAGAAAAATGTATTACTAGACACAAAAACTTATATAAAAACAACAATAAATTGTTGAAAGAAAAAGGTATTACCAGCAATAAATAAAATTTAGTTGGCAATAAATGACCCGAAGAGGTTGATATACCATAAAAACAAAGCAAGCAACCAAACATCTCAGTGCAGAGACAAGGTAGATAATTGCTGCCTTCTGAAGGAGTTCCTGTATCTTCTTTACAAGGTTTACTGTCAAATTCATATCTAATATTGTTAGATTGTAGCCACAAATAATGAATCCTGATGAGAATTTTAATTCTTCAGAATCACCTTACTACTGTAAAGGATGAATACCCACTGGGTTGCGAGTTCAATACCAGGCTATGGCAGTGGTGAACAAGTAACTTGCAGAGTTAGAGGGAGATACCTCATGATATCCAATCAAGGCTTCATGCAAGGAAATACCCCAGTGATTGCAATAAAAGGTTCGGTTCGAAATCCCTAGCACCTGAAGAAGGTCGGAGTATACAATCGCCGAAATATCGTACCAATGGCAACAAAGATGAGGACAATAGTCCGAATAATGTAAATACTGTAAATACTACCTCATCTCAGAAATATAGACAAATACTAAATCTACCTTAGATCTTTTTTATGTGTATATATTCAATAAATTCATGAAAAATAAATTGAAATAAAAACCTTTTAAATAGCTGGTTAAATAAAAAAAATTTTTTTTTTTTTTTTTAAATAGACCATTCTTTTGTTGGTTCCCCCAGGATACATCAAAGGTTCATTGTGGCATATCTGCAAGGCCCACACAACAAACCATCCCAACCAACCATTTTTTGGGGGTCCTTTTTCAATTTCTTTGCTATGGGGATTATTGGGAGTCAGTCGGTTAAGTGCCATATGTGAAACACGCTTGGGCAATCATGTCTCTTGGATATCGGCTCGGAACAAGAAATTGGGGAGCTGAGTTCGAATTCCAGCCGAATTCATTGCATCCACTTATGCGCAAATACCCCTGGGAAAGGTATTAGTCTGTCTATTCCTTCCAGTTATGGGTTAAATAACAGGACAGATTGGGTTCTATAGCCTTGGTCAGCAACCAATCTACCGCAGAAAGCAATGGCAACCTACTGAGGGATAATCTTCTGCCCAGTCAGTCATGTCTCTTTCAAGACATGATCGCCCAAGCTGGTATCACGTATGGCACTTAACTGACTAAGTCATAAAATGCACTCAGATACCAAATGATGGGTTTTGAGTAATAAATTTCTATGATATCTTTGCTTTATATATGAAACAATGTTAAAACAAAGTCACTTGTACCAAAATTAAGATATAGTATTGAAACCCTGGAGGAAAAGGAAAAAAATGAAGCATGAGAGTCAATGTGTTAAAATAATCAATCAGCAAAATAGTGTCACTGACAGATTACCATATATAGATATACATAGGTAAAAGCAAAAAATTTAATCATTAAAATCTATGAAATTCTAATATTGCACAGTGTTAAGAATTGTGTGTAACACCAATGAAAGATTGGGAGGGAAAAATAATTATAATTTGATTTCAGCTAAATACTGTCTGTGTTTTAATCACAGGTTTTCTAAGGGGTTTTGTTAATGTAGGTACCTTGACATGAATATAAGAAACAAAAACAAACCTAGATCTATATTGGTAATAATCAGTCAGTTAAGTGGCATACGTGAACCACACTTTGGGTGATATATATATATATATATATATATATACAAGAAAAATTAAGACAGACACATTATTTCATAGTAAATCAAAAATATAGGCCCATCTCAGGCGAACCATCATCAGCTTTCATCTTTATTGTACAAAGGATTTGTGTAAAAGGATTTTACATGAATCCTTTGTACAATAAAAATTGAAGCTGATGATGGTTCGCCTGAAATAGGCCTATAAGTCTGATTTACTATGAAATAATGTGTCCCTTAATTTTTCTTATATTTGCTCTATATGTATTTATATACATATATATTTAGAGCTCTCTTAGAGAGTTATCCTACCACTGTATGTACAGGATACTCCTTTGGATTCTTCTATACCCACACAGCATGCTGATATATATATATATATATATATATATGGTGGGGGACATAAAATTCAACACTGATTGGTAACTGTCACTTTCTAAATTTAAGACCTAAAAGATAGTCACCATGCAATGTTGATCCCTATACTCAGTTGATATTTATAAATGATACATCTCCTACATTGAGTATTCTTTCCCTAAAAACATAGCAAATTTTATATATTTTATAACTGAGCAAATAGAAATTACTTAAAATAAAATTAATCAGGACAATAGCCCACATAAAAATTATAGTAAAAATAGTAATACAATCAACTTATCTATCTAAATCTAAACTTATTTATAAATGGAACTTTGTGTGTGTGTGTGTGTGTGTCCGTTATCTATAGACTCCGAAATGGCCGAACTGATTTTCTTGAAAATTTACAGTTGTGCTATAAGTGTCTGCTAGTGTTCTTAGCTGGGTTTTGTGTTGCGGTACCCCTGATAAATATCGATAATCGAAAAAAATCTGGTTATAGAAGGAGTGGTCCGATTTTAATCAAATTTAATACACTCATAGGCAAAGACATAAGAAATGATATTCAGAAGTTTCAAGGTTGCAGTTCTTACAATAGTGCTGAAAATCAATAATATATATATATATATATATATAGATAAGGTAAGATGTTGTGTGTGTATTTGTTTATCTGTCTGTATATCTGTATTTTTTTCAGCCCCTTTTTCTTAGTTTTTGCTTCGGGTTTGGCTCTAAGTAGGTATAATTGTAGTTCTTAGTCTCAGCCATGATACCATTTACTCAGAGGACTTATTTAGCCTTCAAAATTCAGTTTACAACGAAAAAAAACTTATTCGATATCGATACCAGGAAATCAAAATTTGACTTGCATCTATTCATTTTTCTTTCAGTATACAGTTTCACTTTAACTGGAAACATCAATTGCTTTTTAGTCTTTCATGCCAACGTCCAAAGAGTCTGAGTTTCAGGACTATGAATTAGTTTTAAAGCTTTCATTACACCCGAACGCAGGGCTATACTGCTAGTTCTATTATAACTAGAACAACTTAAGTAAAAACAAGATAACAATAAAGAATATTTATAGAAAAATATCTGTTGACCTGAATATACAATTATCCACCATAAAAAGTTAAAAACGTTTAATCTTATTACTCATAACAGCAGCCCTAAAAAACAAAAAACATAAAACCAATATACAAAGTCTAACAAACAAAATTCTGTTAATATTAGTAATACCACCATAAAGCTGTCTCACAAGTTAATTAAATAGAGTTATCTGAACAAACTAATAAAATCATATCTTTACTTTAATATTCAAACACTGTAAGATCCATAATAGTTGATGATGTTTTATAAAATGCAAGTATGAATTGCTAGTGGAGGCTTAAAATTCTCGAAGCACTGATAAAAGTAAAAACTACCTACAGTAAATAAGATATCCTGTAGTCAAGGAAATATGGTTTTGAAGAATTCCAGTAATATATATATATATATATATATATATATATATATATATATATATTTTTTTTTAAATCTGTTACAGGGCTAAAGATATCAACACTGTAACCAATAGCTTCTCTTGATTTGTTTAATGACGTAAAATCCTTAAAACAGAACATTCTCTAACAAACACAAATATGAAATTAGTTTAAATTCCTCATCTTAATCTCCTGACAACACCAATATTTTGTTTCAGAGAATGACCAGAGATGGGACTAAAGTGCTAAAATTGACAATAAAATTATGCAGAATTCTTGTAGTCTCTAACCAACCACTCATCCACTTGCATGAAAACAACTGATGTTATGTAGAAGTTTAAAAAAGTATCCCTTGTCTGCTGTCTTTAATCTTCAATAATACACACAGACATAATTACATATACACCTTCTAAAGAATTAATCTACTTTATTTTTAATTTGACATTTTTGTTATTTCAAACATTATTTTAGTGAAAATATGTATGTATGTAGACTCTCCGTTTCTTTTAGAATTTATTTTGTCTACCAGACCTTATACTTGAGAAACCTTAAAAAGCTGGTTCCCTCCAGCAGAATTCGAACACATTCTAGGTTGCTCCTCATTATATATATATATATATATATATATATATATATATATATACACACACACATATATATATATATACATACATTATATATATATATATATATATACATACATACACACACACACACACACATATATATAATTCCCCCAACCCAAACTTTCTACTTTTTTTGTGATACAAACAGGACGGGTAACAAAAATAAAGAAAAAAAGTAACTTTTGACTCACTCTGTATACATGAATGCACCCCACGACTCACACACATACAGAGAGACAGAGAATGCACACACTTACACAAACAGAGAGAGAGACAGAGGATGCACTCACACACAGAGGATTGACAGACAGAGAAAAGGAGGATACACACACACAGGGTGCATACACACACATAGAGACAGACAAAGGATGCATACACTTACAGAGACAGGGAAACCATATGTACATCAACATAGGATGCACACACACACACTGAAACAGAGAATGCATGTATGCACATGCAAAATAGATGCACGTGTATACACTCAAGTTTTCCTAAAAATTTTCATTTTCCATTCCTCCTTGCTAAATTTGCCCCCAGCACTCTCCCCAGTTTTAGTGATTGGTGCCTGGAGGGGCCGACAGGGAAGGATGTTCTTCCTTATAATGATTAAATGATATCGCCATCTGCACAGGCGAGAGATGTCAGGGTTTTGTAAAAAAAGAAGTCCAAATTCTTCAGATAGAAAGAAAAAGAAATGGATACACAAATGCATTACATTGGATGAGGACTGAAGCTGATAAAGCCAAAAAATTTTAAAATGACTGTAGAAACAACTGGCTTGTTTATTCCCCAAGGAAAGTCCATCAAAATAGAAACAAACTTGGTATGAAGAAAAAAAAAAGCCAAAAGGCATTTGCTTACATTATTTACTATTCAGACTGTTGTCCTCATGTTTATATCTATATGTCACAAATCTTTGTCTCCAAGTTGCTGTGACCTGTTAGGGCCAGTTGCTGTGACCTGTTATGGCCAGGAAGAAAGACATGGAAACAAGCTAGGTAGGGTCAAACAGTGTATTAGAATAACAAGAATATATATACAAATGAGTTTAAATTCCTCATCTTAATCTCCTGACAACACCAATATTTTGTTTCACAGAATGACCAGAGATGGGACTAAAGTGCTAAAATTGAAAATAGAATTGGAAATATGTACAATTCCTGCAGTCTCGAACCAACCACTCATTCACTTGTATGAAAACAACACTCCACCCATGTCTATTGAACAGGTTAAGAGGCTCATCCCTTGTTCCCTGATTAGGATGTGGTTTCCGGCTTTCTCTTTTCCAATCTTTTCACTATTACGTAGCCCCCTGCACATCAGTGGCGTTACTGCCTTGCTCGGAGTGATACGATTAAAAGAAAAACAAATGATGTTATGTTGGTCAGTTAAGTACCATACGTGATACACGCTTTGGCGATCATGTCTCAAAAGAGACATGACTGACTGAGCAGAAGGTTATCCCGCAGTAGTTTGCCATTGCTTTCTGTGGTAGACTGGTTGCCAGCCAAGGCTATAGAACCCAATCTGTCCTATTATTTAACGCATAACTGGAGGGAAGAGACGGATTAATATCTTTCCCAAGAGTATTTGTACGTAAGTGAATGCAAGGAATATCAACTGGAATTCGAACTTGGCTCTCCGATTTCTCGTGCCGAGCCAACATTCACTGCACCACAGCACACATGATGTTATGTAGAAGTTTTAAAAAGTATCCCTTGTCCGCTCTCTTTAATCTTCAATAATACACACAGACGTAATTACATATACACCTTCTAAAGAATTAATGTACTTTATTTTTAATAATTATATTAGTTAGTAATCAGCAAAAAAGAAGTGTACGTTTAAACAATATAGTTACGCTGTCTTACGACTGTGTCTAGATTGCCTGACAGCTGCATTCCCAGAAGTCACTCAGGTTATTATTTATAGCAGGAGGAAGAGTCCATTCTATGTAGAAGGGCACCATAACACTATGTTTATGACATTCCGGCCATGGTAAAATCTGGCCTTCTTCAGGTGCTAAGAATTTTGAACCGAACCCTTTATTTCAATGACTGGGACATATAATTCTCATTCCAATCTTAGCTCACTGGTGCCCACTATATAGAAATTTACTCAAGCCACAAGATTATCAACTAGATCCCACCCTTTTACTGTGAAACCAATAAATTGTAAATGCAAATTCTACTCCATCAGCTTTTCTCGCACTTCCCGCCTGTGGAATTCCCTTCCATTTACTTGCTTTCCTGACAACTACAATCTCCAAGAATTTAAATGTAAAGTCAATAGTCATCTCCTATCTCTCTAACTTGCATCCTCTCTCTCATGCTCCTTTCTCCATCCACTCTACTCTCATCAGTATTCTCATCCTTCTCTTACCCACTTCCTGACACCCCCTATAACCTGTCACTCTTTCTCATAACTTTCCTCCTATGTAACTCCCTGCAAAACAGTGGCAGTAAAATGCCTTACTTGGGGCGATATGATTATAAGAAGAAAAAAAAAATGTCTAAACAAGCTACATTCTTTTGTTTCATTAGTTCAGACCTTCACAGCTAGAACTCGCTATGCCATATTCATAGTGTCAAATCATCCCCATTCCTTTTGTATTCTTTTAGTAAGGATGAATTTCTGCTTGGACAGTTTTTTTCCTCAGAAATGTCATTCAGATAGGATAATTCCTAGATTACTACAATGTTAGCTTAAGTCTAAGGTCAACTGATCTATCCTACATATCCTTATAATATGCACCTTTTTCTCCTTTCATACACCTGCATGGCAGTGTCCATCAGTAACTCCACCTTAAGTAGCTCTTGGGACTTGTAACAAGTGAACAATATTGAAAAAAAAAAAAAAAAAAACAGAATCCAAAAAAAGAACTTTGAAAATTCAACACTTGGCCAGCAGTGTAAACGTTAAACAGTTAACTCTAAGATTTAATTAAAATTGAGAAATTTATTTTGACATTTTAAGAAACTGAAGTTAAATGGATGTGCGTGTATCTTTGTAGTTACTTGTACAGAAAGTGGAATCAACGTCATGTTCAAATTCCGGCTGAGTTTGTAGCATTCACTTCTGTACAAATACCATATGGATAGGCATGAATCTGATATCTTCTCCCACAATGATGGGTTAAATAGAAGCACAAGCTGAGCTCTCTTGGCAATGAATCAAGGAAAAGGAAACTGAATTCAAAAACTTTTGGGTATGGAAGTGGTAACTCCACCCCATAAAGACGTACTTGCAATGGAAACCTCAGCAACACCACCTGTATGTGGTGAGGTTATGGTTCAAGTTTGGTAAAGCTGTGACATTATACACCACAGAAGAATCTAATGGCACTGAAGAACTGAAGTTAGCAAATTGACAAATATTATTTTAAAATGCTCATGAGTTCTAAGAACCGTTTTTACTACAGTTAAAAATAAGAAGTCAATCAAGCTATTCTCTAATTTTGATGATGGGAAAATTTTTTTGCTTTTGATCAAATTCCAAATTCTTTCAATGTTCCAAAAATTATGATATACTTTTTCAAGGCTTCATGCCTTTCTGAATATGGATTAGACAATGTAATTAACTGAAACATTCATACTGAACATCTTTTTTTTTTTATGTGAGATGACCATCTGCTGCATATGTTTAAAATATCAATATCTACTTTCATATAAGATCCAATTTAAGAAACATGGTTTCTTTTGATGCTGTACACAAGGGAATGAGAAAAAAGATAGAAGTGAAGAGAAAAAGGGAGAAGAGTGAAGAGAGAAAGGGGGAAAAAGAGAAGAGTGAAGGGGGAAGAGTGAAGAGAAAGAAAGGGAGAAGTGAAGAGAGAAAGGGAGAAGAGTGAAGGGAGAAAGGGAGAAGAGTGAAGGGAGAAAGGGAGAAGAGTGAAGGGAGAAAGGGAGAAGAGTGAAGGGAGAAAGGGAGAAGTGAAGAGAAAGGGAGAAGAGAGTGAAGAGAGAGGAGAGATGAAGAGAAGAAAGGAGAGAGAGAGTGAAGAAGAGAAAGGAGAGATGAGTGAAGAGAGAAAGAAAGGAGAGAGTGAGTGAAGAGAGAAAGGAGAGATGAGTGAAGAGAGAAAGGAGAGATGAGTGAAGAGAAAGGAAAGGAGATGAGTGAAGAGAGAAAGGAGAGATGAGTGAAGAGAGAGAAAAAAAAGAAGAAGTCAAAAAATGTACAAAAAGGCATATATTCAAACATTGAAGTTTTGCTCTGGTATTTGCTTCATTGAATAAGCTGGATAGGCAATCAATCCAGAGGAAGAGAGAAAGATGAATAAATGGTAGGCAGAAATTGCTTCCTTCATTTATAGCATATCAGTTAACACTATGAAATGGGATCCTGGCAAAAGTTCAGCCTCACTTCTACTGGGCTTTTTCACTGTCATTTGAAACTTCTTCAACCCAGTGAACCAAAAAAACAAAAAGAAAAGGAAAAAAAAAACTTTCAGAAAGACTTAATAAACACTGGATTAGTCTGCTCCCTACCCAGACACCCTGTCTGTTGAACTTTAATATACTTGAATCTATGGTAAAATTATAGAAGATGCCAATCTACTTTTAGATGAGGGATGGGAGACAGGACAAGAAGCATAAATAGTTAATTGATACCTAATATTATGAGATTGAGTTGTCCAGAATGTTCATGAAAATTTTTTATGAGAAATTAAAAAAAAACAAAAACATTATGCTATTAATAATGATTAAACTTAATATGAACCAAATTAAAGATACCATCTTCCCAGAATTTTGGGTGGTTTCTCAACAAAGAATTCATTAAAGTGTTTTTTATGTCACCCAAAGAATTAAAATATTTACCATTGAGATGATTTTGCAAGGACCCAAATAAATGAAAATCTAAAGGAGCAATGTCTAGTGAATATGGTGAGGGAGATAACATATTACAGCCAAGCTGCAACAGTTTTTGCCAGGTCACAAAAAAAACATGATGTCTGGAATTATCCTGATCAAAAACAATACCTTTCCTGTGTGCCAGTTCTGGCCATTTTTCTTGAATTGCTGCCTTTAATTTGTTTAGTTGCAAGCAGTACTTTTCAAAATCAATTGACTCATTTTTGGATGAAAACCGGCTATTGAAACAGCTAAAGTTGGCTCATATTGCTTACCCCAGGATCTTTTTTGCTGAACATTGTTGCAATCTATTTCTCATCACCCATCAAAATCTGCTTTTAAAAAAAAAAAAAAAAAAAAAAAAAAAGAAAAAGGCACATTTTGCTTGCATTTATATAGCAAATCGCATATACAATTGTGATCCAAAATATTCTTTTCCGCCCATGTATTGAATACTGCTGCCACATCTGGTCGGGTGCCCCTGCTGTTCACCTCAGGGTTCTTGACAAAATTCAACGGAGAATCTGCAATGTGATCGATACTGACTTAGCAGCTTGGCTACAGTCGTTCTCCCACTGGCGTGACGTGGCTTCCCTGTGCCCCTTCTATAAATACTTTCACGGCTTCTGCTCCCATGAACTTAGATCACCGGTGCCCCCTAGGTATGAATTTACATGAGCTATTAGATTAGCAACTACGTCCCACCCTTTTACAGTGAAACCGATAAAGTGTAACCGCAATTTCTACTCTAACAGCTTCTTTTCATGCACTTCCCATCTGTGTAATTCCCTTCCATATGCTTGCTTCCCCGACAGCTACAATATCCAGGAATTTAAATGTAAGGTCAATAGACATCACCTATCACACTAACTCGCATCCATTCTCACAAACTCTTTTTCCATCTACTCCACCTACATCCTTGGCATCCTCATCTGTCTATTACCCTCCTCCTGACATTTCCTATAACTAACCCCTCTTTCTCATCACTTTCCTCCTATGTAACCCCCTGCGCAACAGTAGCAGTAGTGTGCCTTGCTTGGTATAAGATGATTAGAAAAAAAAAAAAAGGATTATGTAGTACCCAAATATTGTGATCATGGATGGTGGAATTTGAAAAATTTAATGTTCCTGCAATATCTGCATTGTCTAATCTGGGTTATCTTCTATTAATGTCTTGATTTAGTCATCATCTATAGTAAGGAGAGGGGACTGCCAGCCTTCATCAATAAGTCTATGAACACGCACTCTAAACTTAGTGAACCACTTCTGTATAGTTCTGTCAGCTAATGTACTTTTACCGCACATCTTTTTTTGTTGTTTGCAAGACATTTTTGACTTTACAGTAAAATAAGCATCAAGTGTCTAAAACGCACCTTATAAATCTTATTTTCATAAGAATGCAAAATTAGCATAAATTAAGTATTTGTTTATATTTCATGAGATGAGATAGTATTTACATTATTTGGACTATTGTCCTCATCTTTGTTGCCATTTGTATGTTTTGGCCGTTGTACACTCCAGCCTTCTTCAAGTGCTAGGAATTTCAATATTCTTAGCATTTGAAGAAGGCTCGAGTACGACGGTTGAAACATTGTAGAAATGGCAACAAAGATGAGGACAACAGTCCGAATAATGTAAATATGAATCAAGTAATCTTAAACTTTCTTTCTCAAGAAAGACAACTTTGAAGTTGTCCCAATCAGAAATAAAAGCAAATTATATCTTAATAAATTTGACATGTTTTAATGTGTTAGAACATGATTTCCAGATAACACAGTATTTTAATTATTCATACCATTAAGTATTTTTCCCTTGAATGTTTTTATAAGAATTTTGGCTAATATATTCTTCATACTTCCTTTGGCACAAGTTGGCATTGGTGGTCTTTGAGAAGGTAAATACTGAGAGAAAGATTAAAGTGAAACATTCACAAAAGTAAGATATAAGTGATCATGGTTCTCCACAAGTTCTTATTTCTTGTACCTCTCAGCAATGTTTGTTTTCTTCTCCTACCATCCATTTCCACATGCTAGTCGGCTAGTTACTTGATGCTTCCCTCTGCCTTTAACTGTGAGTGTTAAATTCTCTATATCCTCTTTCCTTATGTATTTCAAAAATTTTAACTACCTGAATTTTTTTATATCATGCTGACATGTTGAAATCCTCACAGTATTTAAAATGTATAAAGGATTTAAACTTATAAATAAAACATGCAAAAAAACAATATTGCATTTTTATTAAATAAATATTTTTTGTAAACTTACATATACTAGAAATAATGCCTCCAAAGAATACTATCAGACCTTTTTCTTTTCTCTTGCTTATATATATATATATATATATATATATATATTTTATTTTTTTTCTTGACTGAGGTATGTATTGTATTTCAAACCCGACCCACGTTATGTTCTGCATGCAAGGATGTTCTTCCTCCCCACCAAATTAATTCCATAATTTATCAATACAAATGTAGTTGCAGAGTTGACTACATAGGAAGAACAACTCAGCATCTTGACATGAGAATTAAACAACATGTCCTAACTAAAATAAGAAATCACACCTTACCTCGAAATGGATTCAAAGAATAGAAAGTGTGCTGCTAATTTTAGTGATGTTCGGTTCACTTTTGTGTGCCGATCTCACTCTTCATTCCACCTTAAAATTCTAGAAGCTTTGTATATCGGGTCCCGAAAACCTGCGTTGTGCAAACAGCGTGAGTTGTTGGGACTAAATATAATTAGCCTCTAGCATTCACATTTTTTTCTCCTTCTTTCTCATTTTCATGACACACTTTTTTATTTTTTAAAAATTTTGATTAAAATCTCCCGTAGAGGCCTGATGAGCGGGAGCGAAACTGGTTGCTTCGCTTTTTAATATATTTACAATGTGTAACATCAAGCTGCTCACTTATTTCTTTAATTAAATTCTGTACTTCAGAAATATTTTCAAATATATATATGATCCAAGGAACACAATTTTTGTTCTCAAAACTCAAATATTGGCAGCAAAACTTTATTCGTCTATGACAGTATTTATTTTAAACATTAAATTGTTTTTAAAATAACAAGAGTATTTTGTATGTTAAATAAGTTTTAATTTTTCAAAACTTATTAATGAAAATTTATTGTACTAACCTACACACCCTAGTAAAACCAACTTTACTTCTCCCCCAAATTTGGTTTTGATCAGTCAATGAAAGGCTATTTTAGAGAGTGTAATAGATGGACTAAGTAATAGAAATTACAGAATTTTACATATGGATAGAGTTTTCTCTTATTTTTAAAACTGTCACATTTTTTTTATCAATCAGTCAGCTTAGTGCCATATGTGATACATGCTTGGGCGATCATGTCTTGAAAAGATATGACCGACTGGGCAGAAAATTGTCCCGCAGGTAGGTAACCATTACTTTTTGCAGTAGACTGGTTGCCAACCAAGGCTATAGAACCCAATCTGTCCTGTTATTTGACCCATAGCTGGAGGGAAGAGATGGATTAATAACCTTTTCCAATGGTATTTGCACATGAGTGAGCACAATGAATTTAACTGGAATTTGAGATCAGTTCTCTGATTTCTCATATCATGGCAATATCCACTGCACCACAATGTACATCCATAGTATTTTTAAAATCCTTCCGTAGGAACACGTCATTTGGCACATTTTCAACTGTGAGAAAATTGTCCAACAGTCATTGATGGGGAAGCGATTGTTCATATCTGCTGAGTACTCTTTTCTTTATTTCTACTGAAGTCTTCATATCTTAATACTGTTCTTGCTTTTGAAAGGTGTTTTTCACTATTCAAATGTGACTTGATTCCTATATCACATTTTTCATAATCTGTTAAAACATTCTCAGAAAATTTAAATTTCTATAGTTGCAGGATTCTGACATCTCCAATTTACAATTCTAGAATTGGAACACAACAAAACATCTAATTCCAATGTCAAGAAGAAATACGAAAACTTAATCAAAAAACAATTAAATTAGTACTATTTGTCACTCCTTGTCCATTGAAAATTGTAAATATGTTTCTGACAAGTCTAATCTAGAAAATATTTTTCCTTCATTCAGCTTTGCAAATATATCTTCTGCTGAAAGTAAAGGGTAATTATGCTGTTTCAGGCATTCATTTAATCCTGTAGAGTAGTTGGCACAAAGTTTGATTTTATTTATTTATTTTTTTCTTCTGTATACTGTTGGACTCGCCCATTGACTGTTATTTGTTTTTTCTATAATTTTTTCTAGACATTCTAACTCTTTGTCTATGTCATCTAGGACAGCAAATTTTGCTGCATGACATTGGCTATTAATTTTATCTCTTTTTCAGCAAAACCAACATTTAAATAAATTTCATCAAGAAATTTAAGTTTTTTTGTCTGACATGCCATTGGTAATTTTTTAGATGTTCATAATACCAGTCTACCAATTTTATTCCATGTATCTGCATTAATAATTGTCAGGTCTGACCCTGTATCAATTAGCATTTATATTTTTGTGTCATTTAATCGGGTGTTTATAAATTTTCTTTCTCCTATAACTTTTTCACCCATGGTATAATGAACCATAGTTTTTGGTTTTCTTTTGACTTTTCTTTTACAAAAAGAACTTTTATGATGATTATAACCACAATTGAAGCCTTTTTTATCTTTGAATGGATAGTCATTGTATAAATGTAACTGACCACAACTGTAGCGCGGTTTTACTTTTCTAGTATATATGTTATGTTCCATTGTTCAATATTTGTGGTATCTTTTTTTAAGTTTACAATTCTCTCGCATTCCTCAGACAATTTTTGTAGAGTTATTTCCTGGTCTTGTTCCAATTTTTTTTAAGAGTCTCACATGTTCATCTGTTTCACTTGGAGAGGTTAATCCTTGTACAAAAATTAAACACTTGAACATATCTCTGCTTAATTCATTCAGTTGGAACTTTTCACACTCCTTATTCACTATACTTGTGTATGTTGTGTAGTCTTCATCATTTTTTGATAAATTTAAGCAATGCCATCGAGTGTTGAATAAAAAACTGTTCTCCAAAGATTTTAGACAATACCTGGATACTTTCTTCAAACGTAATTTCTCCAGGTTGTTTAAGTAGAATATCGTTTCTGCATTTTTCCAAATCACTAAACTTACTTAATAGTAAACAAATTTTCTCATCTGCCCAGTTCATGCAGTCTTTAACAACTATCTGCTAAAACCTGTGATAAGCATCAAATGTAACCTCTTCTTCAGGCTTATATGAAAAATTTCCAACTGATTTAAACACAGCATCCAGAGAAAATGTATCTGGTTTATCTGGGCTTGTTTCTCTTTTTTTTGTAGCCTATAATTAATACCAGATTTTATGATGATCATTAATTATTGTGCACCTTTTAAAAAAACCCTGCAAACATTTGTTCTCAGTAATAATAAGCTCTGTCACAATTGCTCAACCAATACTTAATGAATTCTGTAAAAGATATTTTAAGCTTGTCCACAATTCTGTCTAATCTAAATTGGTATACATCTCATGCTTCTTAGAGAAATTACAAATTTAACAATTTTAGAATGAATGGGAAGAAATAAAAGCTTAACAAGACATAGAAACCATTACTCATTAAAGTTCATTTTCTTTTATTTCTTTTTTTTTTAGAAGACAGATCAGAGACAGGTATGAGTCAGTTTGTACGCCAACATGAGAGAGGGCAAAGCAGCTGAGAAAAATATTTATTTGGAACAGATTCTGTTTTTGTTTACAATCACATATTTTAGGCTTTTAAAAAAGGGAGAAATGTTTAATAGTACAGTCGTTTTTTCTCCTCACTACCACCAATGATCCATGGCTATAACCCCCACAAGAACTTGATCAGGGAAGGGCATGATTGTACCTGCTATCTTATAAAAAAATTTTTTTCCTACCTACATTTAAATACACTACAAATTAAACTAAGCACAACTGATTATTAAAGAAAGATTCTTGTAGATTTTGATATCATTGTGTTTTTTTTTCCCAAATCCTTGAACTTTTTTGCTCAGGCTAAGTTTTGAAAAAAATAAAAAATAAATAAAAAATAAGAAACTATATAAAATTATTTATTTTTATCCAAGTGTCAATTTGGATATTTCAAAGAGAAATCCTGAGGTAATTATGTTAAATGTAAATGTCAGAGTTCTTAACGTAACAATATTTACATTATTTGGACTATTGTATTCATCTTTGTTGCCATTTGTATAACGTTTCAGCCATTGTACGCTCTGACCTTCTTCAGGTGCTAGGAATTTCGAACCGAACCCTTTATTACAATCACTGGGTATATGAACCCCATTCCTTGGATAAAGCCCCGATTAGATGTCATGAGTTATCTCCCTCTAACCCTGCAAGTTACTTGTTCACCACTGCTGTAGCCTGGTATTGAACTCACAACTCTAGAGTCAAGCCAAAAACTACCCAATGTCTATATCAACATAAACAGGAAAAGAAACAGGAGTTTGTGTAGAGAGGGTGGATAAAATCTTTTCAAGGTATGGTCATCAGAGTATTACACCCTGACTAGTAATTGCGTTAGTCAAGAAGATGTATCACGTATGGCACTTTACTGACTAACTGAGATATGTTTACTTATCATCCAGTTCACACTCCACTCTGGTCTTTGAACTCGAATAGAGGGTTAACCTTAGTTATAATTCCTTTGAAAGTCTTCATTCGCTTTTACTTACAGTAGCCCCCTGTGCCTTAGTGTCATTATCATCTTGCTTGGGGTGAACTGATAAAAAAAGAAAGAAAAAAGGGATGCTGCTGTTTCTTTCTTTGCTTTATTTTTTTTTTTAATGACTGTTGTGGTGCAGTGGATATTGGCTTGGAACGAGAAATCAGGGAGCTGAGTTCAAATTTCAGTTGAATTCCTTGTATTCACTTATGCACAAATCCCCTTGGGAAAGGTATTAATCCATCTCTTCCCTCCAGTTATGGATTAAATAATAGGACAGATTGAGTTCTATAGCCTTGGCTGGTAACCAGTCTATCGCAGAAAGCAATGGCAACCTACTGTGGGATAATCTTTTTTCGAGACATGATTGCCCAAAGCGCGTATCACATATGGCACTCAATTGACTGATTTGTTTTTAAAGATCCTAAAAGCAAATTTATCAAATAACATTTTTAGTTCATAGGATTTAATTTTTTATTTTGCTTTTTAAAATTTTAAATTAGCTGCTTCCTAAATTAATGATAAGCAGTTTGAAATTAAATTAGAAAAACACAAAAAATTCTATAATAATCTATACTCCTGTTTCCCAGCAGAAAACCTAGAATAGCTGGTGAAATCTATTTCTGTCAATGCCAAATTTATTTGGTGTAAAGGAAGGTAAAATAAAATACTAAAAGAGTAGAGGAGGGGAGAAAGAGAGAAAGACATCTCTCAACCAGACCTTCTCCCTCCACACAAACCAAATTGGTTTTGTCTCCAGGTAGGTTATTACCAACCTTGGTAAAGTGCAGATCCATATTAACTAGGGTCTCAAAAACAGCAGCAGCAGCAGTTGTAGTGGAAACTGATAATTTCCGAAAAGGTTAAACAACCCCCTACATACACCCAAAGAATTTTGCTTCTTCATCTTCCCAGTTGAAGTATCTTGGAGATTTGGAGAATAAATGGGGAAAAGATGGGTGTGATGAAAAAAAATGTAGAAAATAAAAAAATTAGGAGATGATAGGAAAGGATACCTTTTTTTTTTTTAATGGAGAGCAAGAAAATGCTGCTGCTGCTGCTATGAGAGAATTGGGGGTTATGATCCCCCACAAAAGAGGAGGAAGAGGACACTGAAGCAATGACCTTGTTTGAAGATGTCAGGTGAAGGGACTGGGAAAATTCCTCAAAGGAAGGCATCAGTGAACAGACTTGAATACAAGATAGAGTCAGTGAAGAACATTGGGTTTTTTTTTTTTTTGTTTGTTGTTGTAGGATGACACCCAATTGATAATATATAAGGATACACAGGTGAAAGAGAAAGAGAGCTATGGGAAAAGTGTGATGGGAGAGGTAGGTCATCATTAGGGTAAGCTAGAAAGCAAGAAGATATTCAGTGAAGGCTCACTGCTGGGCTTTGAATGTGTCAAATTACTAAGCTGAAAATTCACAAGGCATTTAACTTAGGTGTCATGCTTTACTTAGGATAAATCAGACCAGATTGTGGAATGATATAAAACCAAATTTCTATATGAGAAAAATAAACTACCAACATAAGAATTGTTGAAAGATGAATGCAGAATCCATTCCATTTACAAAAGGAAATGACAATAATGATCTTTCTCTCATATATATATATATATATATATATATATATATATATATATAACGTAGCACACTTGGTATAGTATCCAGGTAAATTCCGATAAAGAAACTCAAAAGAACTCAATGTTAAATTCATTTATTTAATTTAACAGAGTAATATAATTTAGAAAAGATTTTTGATTTATTACAATTGCAATGGGTAATACATATTTCACCGCATAATGATGTTATTATTGCGGCTCATCATACCCAAATGGTACAACAGTTGATCCTCAAAATATCCCCACCAAATTTTTTTACAAATGTCTATTCTAAATATGGACATGTGAGTGTCTGTTTAAAAAAATTTGGTGGGGATATTTTGAGGATCAACTGTTGTAACATTTGAGTCTGACAAGCCACAATAATAACATCATTATGTGGTAAAATATGTATTACCCATTGGAATTGTAGTAAATCAAAAATCTTTTCTAAATTTTATATATATATATATATATATATATATATGTCTGATTAAATAAATTACAAACATTATGTCTGCTTATTTTTAATAAAATCTGTTCGTAATCATGGATAATCTTTTGTATACTATAACTGAAAAATAACACAACTAGCCTACACCAAGAAAACAACAAAAGCATACTACAGATCCTTGAGGCAATATTCATTAAAATACTTAAGCCATCAATTAATAGAATCAGCTATGACTACTGTAGTAATATTCTAAAATGTTTGTAAAAGAACAGTTTTTTCATGCTTTAACACGTGCATGACCATGACATTACAACATAAAGAAAATTCTATTTTGTGTAATTTTCACATTCTAATGAATGCTAAACAATTTGTCAACCGTTATATTTGAAGCAAGAAGGAAATTTACAGTAATTTTTAGCAATACAGTTTTGCAATTATTTTTGTTACCACAACTCACAACACTGAAGATGGTCCCGGAAGAAGGTTGAAAGTA
The DNA here is from genome assembly GCA_037127315.1 of Ascarosepion bandense. Lineage (NCBI taxonomy): Eukaryota > Metazoa > Mollusca > Cephalopoda > Sepiida > Sepiidae > Ascarosepion > Ascarosepion bandense. The sequence goes on along the minus strand of JBBBDQ010001661.1, from coordinate 66,490 downwards.
CTTGGGAACATCGAGAAATGAATAATAATAACATCTGCTCATTTCTTACATCTTTCAATTATAATACAATGTTTTCAATTTATTTAATCTAAGTTGCTGTTACTTTCTGCAATAGACTTGTTGCCAACCAAGGCTATACAACCTAATCTGTCTTGCTATTTAACTCGTAGCTGGAGAGAGAAGAGATTGATTAATACTTTCCCCAAGGGTGATGGCATGGAAGTGAATGCAATGAATTCAACTGGAATTTGAACTTGGCTCACCTATTTCTTGTTCCAAGCCGATATCCAATGCATCACAGCATACATTCTGGATATACAGGAATAATAATGGTTAACTTCGGATTTGAAGTAGTCAAGATTGTAGGAAGACATCCTGCCAGGAGTTTGTTCCACAAAGCAGCATCAGCAGTCGCTATCAAAGTGGAACTTATTTCTTAGTAATTGAATGCAATGGAGATGGATCTAATTCAGACTTGTATATGTAGCTTTGTGGGTCTCAGTTGTAAAGGTCAACCTTCATTGGCTTCAACCACGGCCTCCAAATGTATTTGGAATCTCCTGCATCTCTTCTGAACAGTGTCCTTGTTTAAGTTGGTGAAAGTTGCCATAATCCCTGCGTTCAGTTCATCTTTGGTCTTACAAATTTTGTTGGTCTCTCACTCAACTGTGCCAGAGAGTTGTACTCTGAGGAATTAAGTAACCAGATGTAAGGAGTATAAGATCGCAGAAATTGTCTGACAGCCATAATTGGGTTCTCCTGCTTTTGTGGAAGGACACAGAGTCCTATTGCCAGACATAGGGTCTTCTAGCAGCCACCCTCTTGATGCAAAATACTAGATGTAAGCCTCCATGTTGAGTCTGAAACCCTGTGGGAAGATGAAGGCATAACATCGCCATCACTTAGTGATGGCTGCATGCTTTTGTAATCACTATTACTCATCCAACTCTTTCTGCACCCTCTGCACAAACCTCAGATTAACACCCAAGCACTATGGAATGTTCATTTAGAGCTTCTGACGACATCTCTCTTTTAACCTCAATTTTAGGCAAAACTTACCAGGAGTCAAATCAGTAAGTAGTAGGAACTGACAGATCTAAGTAGAACTGCGCACATTGTAAATGTGATAGTCACCCAATATACAAGCTTACTAAAGATGTCTATCAACTTGATGGTAATTAATATATAAAGGTTAACATTAAAACTATTCATTACAATTTTTGTACTTTCAGATAATTACCACAGGATTAAAAATATAAAGTTAACTTTAACATAAGAAAAGCCCCATTCAAGGTTGAAATTTCTGAGAAGAGCAGTTATCATTATTCACATTCAGAAGTGGATATTAGTAAATAAAGATCAAAATGGTGTTAATTAAATCACCTGAAATTCTTCAGCTGTTTAATTTAACCCGTAATCTTTTTCTCTTTTAGGCAGACCTGAAGGAGACTACCACAACCTTTAAATTTGTTGTTTTTCTTTTTTTGTTTTTACTTTTTTCAGTGCAGTCTTATCAGTTATTACATCAAGTTTCTGATTATCAAAAAAAAAAAAAAATCTTAACAAATTTCAATATTTAAACAATTTTAGGAGATGGGGCTCAGTTTCTCATACTACATTATAGTAAATTGATCCTCCATTTTGAAACCACTCGCATTGGGGTCGCTTTGTTTTGGTTTTTTAGAGAGGAGTTGTTGCTCTTGTTTTTGTCTTTTTCAAGTTTTCTCTAGTTCTTAAGATGACATCTTCCTCAGAAACTCCAAAAATTTTGCAAAGGATTCAGTAGTTGAATATGCTCAAGCAAAAAAGATAATTGCACAGGATTGATTTACTATAAGGTTGTATGAAAAACTGACCCCCCACCCCCACTAAAATTGTTTAAAAGTTGAAATTTTTCCAATTTTGTTTTGTCAATCAGAACATTTAAAGTTTAATTGATAATCAACCAGTTTAAGGGTGGTGGTAATGTCACACCAGTGAGTGGTTCCAAAATGTAGGATTGATTTACAATATCATTGTATGAAAGACTGAGCCTCCCCCTCCCCAAAATTGTCTAAATATTGAAATTTTTTTCCCAAAGTGTTTTGTCATTCAGGGTGTGTAATCAATAAGACTGTACTATAAAAAAAAAAAAAAAAAAACAAATTTAAAGAAAAGGTGGTGGTGGTGGTAGTCTTCTTCAGATCTGCCCTCTTATTTTTTTTTTTTCCATTTCTCCTTAAAAATGTTTTCAGATCTATAGTGGTTTCTAAATTCTTTAAGAAGTTTGAAAATAGATTAAATGATATTTAATTATATTTTGGAAAATTTGAATCCTAACTATAACAAAAAATAGAAGGCTAATATTTCCTTTATTTTCTGTTGATGAAGACATTAAAATGAGTTTTGAATTTAAAAATTTAAGAAAAATCTTAATCTGAAGTTATCTACATTATTTACACTATCATTGAAGAAGATTGTTGGTAACAAAAAAGCCTGAAGCCAGACTTTAGTTCCAGAGATGAGATTTGCCAGAAAAGAAACGATTAGAATAGAATTCATATCGAAATATATCAATAGTAAAACAATGAGACAGTTGACATGTAGCATAGGGAGCTGGTTAATGCTTCTTTGATTCGGTCTTGTGTCAGGCTTAACCAAACCCCCTACAGCTTACAAGTTTTATGCAGAATTATTATCAGAAGGTTAGTTGTCGCAGGATGGAATAGTGTGGTATAGTGTAAGAATAAAATATACATTTTTCGTGTTAAAATAGGAATTTATTAAAGGGAAAGACTAACATAAGTTGTAGGAATTAATGTGCAATTAGAAACATTATTAAGAGTTTAAGGGTAGAGTTCTGTGCAAAATGTTCATAGTAGTAATTATTGAAAGAAATAAGGAGAAAGAGGACAATGTCCAAATCTCATGAAGTTGAAGTAACATTTTAAGATGTTTCCTCTAGCACTCCCATCTGACTCTCTGACTGACAATGGTGAAGTCCTTTTATTGTAATCTAGATTTTTCCACTTACTTTTGATCTTCCCATTGTCAAAAATCATTTTAACACCTACTTGCTGAATTCTGGGTTCAACTTTTTCTTTAAACAGATGGTCAATCCTTTTTCTGTTTGGGAAAAACCAGGATTTCACATTGTGAGTTTTTGTAAAAGAGAAGAAGAAAGTTGATTTTAATTAATTTCTTATCTGCTAGAGACAGTCTAGTGCTATTTTCAAATTTTTGAGTCAAATTTCTGCAGTAGATGTATCAAAGAGGAAAGTTCATTTTCACTATGAAAATATTTATAGAAAAAGACAGAAGATACATCATGGTGGTAGGAAAGTGACTGAAGTTGATATGCCAAGTCAAGATCTATAACATTGCAAACTCTTAGTATTTTGTTGAAAATTTCAAGATAAATAGTAGTAGCATATATGGCAGCAATATTCAATGCATGGACGAATGGTAAATTTAGAAATATGCAAGATGGATTCTAGTGAGAAAAACACACACCTTCAAGCATATATGAATACAAATTCAGCTGGTTGAAAGAATTAATAGCCATGTCTCAATGACATCAAGATCTTTCAATGCTTCTTTTAAAACCAAAAAGCAGGATGAGTAATGGATTCCTTAGCTTTCAATGTGCGATAGACCTACAAGATTGTCTATATCAGCATTTCAAAACCAATGCGCATGAGTGAACTAATGTGCCCTGAAAGGTAGCCAGGTGCATCCCAAGTTAACAGGAGAGTAATTTATGAATTATGAAAATGTTCTCTTCTCTACCGAAAACACTGAAGCATTCCAGAAAAATACTAATGATTTAGAAAAGAAAAGCTATTTCAGATATGAGGGTCATTCAATAAATAAGGTGAATTTTTCTAATACAGATAGAAGCTTACTTTTTTCTTTTATTTTTCAACGCAGACTCCCAGCAGTGTCTCACACTTTTCCCATCTGTGCACAAGCTTCTGTATTCCCTCAGCATAAAAATCTTTGGACGGATGCCTCAGGTATTCGCTCACAGCACTTTTGACTTCATCGCCACTTTCAAACTTCTTTAAACAATGTAGCCCACTTGTAGATATTTTTTTTTTGCTGAAACATGTGATGCCATACACAGTTTGACATTCTCGTATGAATTTCAACTGGTTTGCACTCTTCAGCAACCAAAACCTTGATAACTGACCTCTGTTCAATCCTGGAGCATGCTTCTTGGTCAGCCATCTTTGTTAATCTCCAAAATTCTAAAAAATTTTTCAATCTGCAAAAAAAATTAAATCCCTTTGGAAAAGAAGTAAAGAAAAAATATTTTTAAAAAGTAAGCTTCTATCTGTATTAGAAGTCCTTATACCGAAAAATTCACCTTATTTATTGAATGACCCTTGTATTTGGGAAGTGTTTCTTTTGGTTAGAAAAGATTATGTAAACAATTTAACCTCTCTAATAGTAGATAATTTTTTTTTTTTTTTGCCAGAACCTATAAGTATACCATTCATCCTTGTTTTGAATACTGCTGTCACATCCAGTCTGGTGCTTCTGCTATATATCTAAGAGATTCTTGATAAAATCTAAAGAATCTGCAGTGTTATTGGTTCTGACCTGGCATCTCAGCTTCAGTAACTTTCTCATTGTTGTAATGTAGTTTCTGTGCCTTTTCTATAAATACTTTCATGATAACTATTTTGATAAACTTTCCTTTATAATACCAAGAATTTATGAATTTAAGTGCAGTACTAAATGAGCGGCAAGGTTTCATTATTTTACAGTTGAAATAGATGTAAGTTCTATGTTAATAGTTTCTTTTATTGCATGTTACGCGTTAAGTGTAACAAAAGAAAAAAAAATGATTGACCAAAACTCAGAGATATGAATCTCAGACAAATATTTAATTTACCAAAACATTAAATAAAAATATTTACAAATATACAGTTGTTGCATTCAAAAAGAAAAATAGAGTTTACTACGGCTGGCAAAGTGTTATGAAGGGGAAGGAAGGGTCAGTATCTTTACTCAGTTAAAGTAAGAATTTCAAGTGCTATACTTTTTGGGAAGTCCTTAAATGTGTATATAAAGAATAGTTTCCAGTAAGGTCAATGAAAAAGTCAAAAATATCTATTTACCCATATAGTTCCACAAGGTTCTCTTTCAGGTTTTAGTTGGTCAGCAACTTTTCTTAGAGATTCTTTAGGCTGGATATAAATCCTTGAATCAAAGCCAGAGTTGATAATGTCAGCAAATCCTGTTAACAACTAACTTCTCTCTTCCCAAAATCTATTTTTATAGGGGGCTAACACCTAATTTACATATTCTAGAATCCTTTAGAATTCTCTTGATTTTACTGGAACATTCTGGCATCTTCCAAAACATTCTATTTCTAATTTCTCTATTTTTGCGATTACTTCATGAATTAAAACTTTTCTGTAATAACAAGTAGGACTCAAATAAATCCATTACTACAACATTTTAGACATTATTATTATTATTATTTTTATATATAAATGCATCCTTGTAACATGAACTTCTTGCTTTGGAAATCTCTTCTAGCTTCTGAGTCGAGTTTCATCTTCAAAAATTTGAATACAATGTCAATCATTATGTTCTGTCTTCTTAATTCTTATTCTTCTATTGCCCACTCTCCTTAACATGAATTTTTAATTATAGTCTCTAACACTCAGTAATTACTCGTATCTTAGTAGCTTTATTGCCTTGCTTCTGGTGAAATGATATAAAAAAACAAACAAACAAATAAACTGAACACTGGATTTGCAACATTCTAATTGATGTTTTAACTGATGATGCTAATTTATTGTCAACTGAAGAAGAGGAACTGTTACTATATCTGATAATCATGGCTTACAAATCAAGCGTAGAGAGGTGACCATTGATCAATTTGGGAGTTCCATTGAAGAATATCCTTAAATTAAAAAGCAGTGAATATTTTATTGCAATTTTCCACATTGTGAAATAAAATTTTCTGTACTTACCAACGTTAAATGTAAAAATAAATGACAAGGACTGAGAATTAAATAAGAGTATGTTTATCACATATTCGGCCTAACATGCAAAGATTTATCGAAGCAGATCAGGCACAGGTTTTGCACAGTCATACTTAAGTATAAAAATGTAATATGTAAATATTCTCAGTAGGAAATATTTTCAGGAACAGTATGATTAAAAAAAGAAACAAGAAGAAAATTGTTTTGTTTTAGCCTACACGTCTTGTCCAATAATAGACTTAAGGAAAAATAAATTTATTTGAAAATAAAGTATCTATAAAGAAAAGATTGTTGGTTACTGGAAAAAAAAACAAAAAACAAAAAAAAACTCAATCATTCATTATTCCAGTAACCAATAATTTTGTGTTAATAGAAACTTTAATTTTAAATAAATACATTTCATTTTTTGCCTTGATAAAGTCAGTAGATGAAATGCATAAACTGAAACAAGATATAGTTTTCTTCTCATTTTTTTTTTTTTAATTATACTCTTTAATGTCATGGATGTGCATTGTGGTGCAGTGGATATTAGCCTGGAAGAAGAAATCGGAGAGTAGAGTTCAAATTTCAGTTCAATTCGTTGCATTCACTTACATGCAAATACCCCTGGGAAAAGTATTAATCTCTTCTCCCATCAGCTATGGGTTAAATAGCAGGAAAGATTGGGTTTTATAGCTTTGGTTGGCAACCAGTCTACCGCAGAAAGTAATGGCAATCTACTGCAGGAAAATCTGCCCAGTCAGTCATGTCTTAAAAGAGACATAATCACCCAAGCACGGCACTTAACTGACTGAATGTCAAAAGTAAATCCTCATTTCAGGAGACTTTATTATTTTCCTATTTTAAAATTTCATGACTAATTTCCTTATTAAAGTTGAAAGTGTTCCCCCAGCTATTCTACAAATGCAGTAAAATATGGTTGAAAAATACCGATCTATAGAGTTAGTAGCTATGGTTAACTGACTGACATTTCAAAGCCACTGATGGCAAATGAGTTCCCTGCTTGATGGCTTCGTGCCAAAATTTGTTTTGCCCAATAAATATATATAGAGTTAACAGTCAGCTGTTTACTGTAATATATATCCAAGGAGATTTTAAGGTGTATGTGTACTCCTTGCCTTTCCAGGCAAGCTTATGATGAACACCACCACCACCACAATTGGAAAACATTGTAAAAAGCTCAACCACCCACTGTTAGAGAACATCATCTCTTGTTTCGAACATCTAGTTGCATCAATGAAGAATGAGTCATTTGGAGTTGGGGGGGGGAGACTTGGGGGTCCAGAGAGGGATTGTTTTTAATTGACTTTCCTCCTCTTTCTGTTTTTTCAAGTGTCTCACAGCAGTGCTTCAAGTCCACTTCCATTTGCCAAGAACGGCGACTCCCATTAAAAAACAGCTCACTAAGATGTAAACAAACTAAAAAACCAACGAAAAATACAAAGTTATGAGCAACGGCTCACTGGTTAGAGTAACAAACCTTACATTAAGATTCATGGTTCAAAATTTTTAGTGAAATAGCAAAAAAAAAAAAAATTCACCCAACCGTAATTTGTTTGATACAGAACATAGAATTTTAAATTGCATTAAGAAAAAAGCGTTAATTCTTTCGTGATACTTTTGAACAAACAGAAAGCATAGCAATCAAAATACTTTCCCCCCACCCCATTTCCAATTGGTGAACAACATAAACATTGCCAATTAACCCTTTCTGGGAAAAGAAATTGAATAATAAATTTTTATATAAGAGTCATTAAATGCAAACAATGATCAGGCTATGTGAGTGATAAATATATAACCAAATTGGGCTTTATGCTGTACAGTGTGTGGTGGATAAATTAGCATCTAAATTACACAAAAATGAAAATACCTCTGACATCTCATTTTATCAGATGTATTTACCAAAATTACCCAAATATATTTTGAAATACTAAAGAGTAAATTTATTTTAAAAAAAAATTAAAAAAATTTTAAATAAAAAATTAAAAAAAATTTAAATAAAAAAAATGCTTTTTAATAAAAAAAATAAAAAAAAAATTTTTTTTTGAATAAAAAAAAAATTTAAAAAAAGTAGAAGAATTAGTTTTAGCTTTAACTATGGCCTCCAGATGACTTCAGATTCTCTTGTACTGCTTCTGGTAGTTGACGAATGCTGCCATAATACTTGATTTAGTATTACAAGAAGCTTTGTTAGTCCCTCACTCAACTGCGACCCATACATAATAGTCTGGAAAGTTAGGTAGCAAGATGTAAGGGATGATATGGTTGCAGAAATTGTCCAACAACCATGACTGGGTTCTCCTGCTTGTATGATATGGGGTCCTTTTGCCAGACATAGGATCTTCCATCAGCCACCCCCTTGACCCAAGACAGCACTACCTACTCAATGCATTTAATGCAGGCCTCTGAGTTAAGGCTGGTGCTCTGTGGAAAGACAAATGGAGACATAATGTCACCATCACTAGTGATCACTGCAAACACCATGATGTTGACAGGACAATTGGTTTTCATCACTATCGCAACATCTTTTTGGGACACAGCAAGCCAACAATTGTCTATGTATTCATCATCATATCTTGGCAGAAATTTTTCTTGTCTGAGAAAAACCGAAATAGTCGGTTAGGAGATGCTTAAGTGTGTTCAAAAGCTTCATAGCCTAGCATTGCCTCTTGTCATTCATATCTTGGAATAAAAATTGGCTCTTTCTCATCTTGTATGAGAAATACTGAATGTCTTCAGGTGCTACCAGCTTGATAAAAAATTCCTGTGTCATTCCTGACTGACTTGGCGGGATCGTTGGCCTGAATGTCGTCAACAAATTTGAGAGTTCTTTTCTCATCAGAAAAGATCAGAGAAAGTTTTTCAAGTTGCCATACCTTTGTAATCACCATTAGAGTCATTAAACTCTTACCAAATCAAATCTTCTGCACAGTCCTTAAAATTGATACCCAAACACTGAAACATTTGCATTGGAGATTTGACATGAATATCAAGCAGTACAGCATGCAATTTTCAAATTTCTGGCAGAGTGAATTGCATTTTTTTTTTTTTTTTTCACAGAGTGCCCAACTGACTCAACTATAATGTGCTGTTGACAAAAACCAAAAACAAACATCGCATAGACATGAAATTAAAAATATAAAATGGCGACAGTATTCACATTATTCGGACTATTGTCTTCATCTTTACTGTGGAAAGAAATAGAAAAGTGAGGCTGACCAACCCCCTTAAGGTAAGGCTACAAGAACATCACAAGGCTGTAACATGAGGGGAGATAGAAAAGTCAGGTGTAGCTGTCCACATATGGAGAGAGAAAGGGGATCACCACCCCCTATGAGATGAAGCTGAAATAAGAGATCGAATATGCTACTGGAAACTGGAAACTTAAGGACATATGCTAGACTTTGAAAATCTCCTAAGCTGACCAAGCATAGAGATGAACATGATATAGGAACCAGTAATACAAAGTGCCAGAGAAAAACATTAGGGTCAAAAAATTGCAATATGAATAAGGTAGAATACTAGAGAAAACCATTAACATCAAAAAATTGCAATATGAACTCTGGTAAAAAAAAAAAAAAAAAAAAAAAAAAGATTTACTGAACATTAGGTTTATAAGTCCCAAAAATTCAGTTGTTCTTGTCCTGAAAGACACATAGATATAAATGTTGATTAATTTCTGTGACTTGACCCAAAGAGTTGTGAGTTCAATACCAGGCTACAGCAGTGGTGAACAAGTAACTTGCATGGTTAGAGTCATGATAACTTATAACTTCCAATTGAGGGATTACTACGCAAGAAATGAGAATGATATACCCCACTGATTGTAATAAAGTGTTCGGTTCGAAGTTCTTAGCAGAAGAAGGCTGGAGCGTACAACGGCCGAAATGTCGTACAACTAGCAACAAAGATACTCCGAATACTGTAAATATTACCGCATTTCAGAAATATAGACAAATACTAAAATGGCGACAATTTACCCATCACACTCTGTAGAAAAGGAAAGAATAAATTGAATTGTTATCTTTATCTACCACTAGCTGTATAGCCCTGTGTTGCTCAGGTGTAATGAAAGCTTTAAAACTAAGCCATGGTTCTGGAGCTCAGACTCTTTGGACGTCCGCACAAAAGACTAAAAAGCAATAGCTGCTTCCAGTTAAAGCGAAACCATAGACTGAAAGAAAAATGAATGGATGTAAGTCAAATTTCGATTTCCTGGTATCGATATCAAATAAGTTTTTTTCGTCGTAAACTGAATTCTGAAGGCTAAATAAGTTCTCTGAGTAAATGGTATCATGGCTGAGACTAAGAACTACAATTATACCTACTTAGAGCCAAACCTGAAGCAAAAACTAAAATAAAAGGGCTAAAAAAGAAATACACACATACAGGCAGATAAACAAATACACACACAAACATCTTGCCTTTTTTATATATATATATATATATATATATATATATATATATATATATAAAATCGATTTTCTGCACTATTGTAAGAACTGCAACCTTGAAACTTCTGAATATCGTTTCTTATGTCTTTGTCTATGAGTGTATCAAATTTGATTAAAATCAGACCACTCCTTTTATAAAATTTTTTCAATTATCGATTTTTGATATTTATCAAGGGCACCTCAACACAAAACCTAGTTAAGAACACTCGCTTATAATACAACTGTGTAAATTTTCAAGAAAATCGGTTCAGCAGTTTCGGAGTCTATAGATAACAGACACACACACAAAGTTCCATTTATAAATAAGTTTAGATTATCTATGTATAACTTTTTCAAGTATTTAAAAAAAAAAATTAAAAAGAGAAAAGAAATGCTTAGGGTTTCTTCGGTATTTTAACTGAAAAACATTTTCTCTGCCTTGCAAACACTTTATCCTGGTAAAGCAATTCTAAAACGTATTGTTAGAATTTTAGTAAAAGATTTAACAGAAATTGTTTATGATTTTTAAATAAATTCTACTTGCTTGGGCTTAACAGCCATTTCACATTGACACACTGGGTCTCATACGATCATCAAAGTTAAGCAATGTCAAGCCTGGTTAGTACCTAGATGAGCTAACGCTTGATAATACCGGGTGCTGTAAGCTTGGATGTGCAGGTGGTATAATGGATAATGGTTCAGAATTATAAATCAGAGAGCAGAGTTCCAATCACAGTCAGGTTCGTTATATTCCCTTTTGTGCAAATACTCTTGGGAAAGGTATAAAAAAAAATAAAATAAAATTAAGTTCTTACAATCTAAAAACAAAATCTTTTGAATGTAAATAACCTGCAAAAGGTTGATAAGCCATAAAACATAAATTTTCAGTCAATAAATCTATTTGTTTTATATTTTACAGAAAGTAAGAATTGAAAATTCCTCTTAAATTCTGTAAGAGGTCTATTGGCTTTTGAATTATGTCTATTAGAAGCCAGAAAGGGACAGACATACTATCCAAAAAACACAGAATCTAAATCTATCTAAACTTATTTATAAATGGAACTGTGTGTGTGTGCATCCGTTACCTATAGACTCCGAAACGGCTGAACCGATTTTCTTGAAAATTTACACAGTTGTGCTATAAGCATCTGCGAGTGTTCTTAGCTAGGTTTTGTGTTGAGGTACCCCCTGATAAATATCGAAAATATCGGGTTATAGAAGGAGTGGTCCGATTTTAATCAAATTTGATACTCATAGACAAAGACATAAGAAACAATATTCAGAAGTTTCAAGGTTGCAGTTTTTACAATAGTGCAGAAAATCGATAATATATATATATATATGTATATATATATAAGGCAAGATGTTTGTGTGTGAGTCTGTTTATCTGTCTGTATGTCCTTTATACAAATCCACAATTTTTATCCAATTCTCACCAAACTTCACACAAATATTGTTTAGGCTGAGTCTGAGCTCCAGGACCATGAATTAGTTTTAAAGCTTTCATTACACCCAAGCAACGCCGGGCTATACTGCTAGTTTGGCATAAATCTAACTCCACAATATTAGTGGCTTCACAAAGAAAAGAAATACTTAACATTTTTCTACTGACCAAAATTTTAATCATTTTGAAATACAGAAGTATCTTTATAGATATTGTGTAAAATTTAATACTTTCTTTGATAAAATAAATCCCAGGATGTGAGATGAAACAGTATGCTAAAAAGATTAAAATTTTCTAGTGATTAGGTCATTTGCTCCACCCTTATCAACTTCCATACCTACTCCAATCAACAGATAATTTAAACATGCTCTTAATACTTATACTTTATATTGGATAATCATGTATGTTAGGTTAACCCTGCCGACTCCCTTCTTGGATTATAGGGCCACAGCCTCACCACGTTAGGCATTGCTATTACAGTTTCTGTAGTAAGTAAGTTTTTAAAACATGAAGTTACTAGCCTCGTGCCTAACCAGTTCTGAATTCAGAATTGTCCTTTAGAAGTTGGGAAGACCAGCAGCTGATCAAGTAGATAAAAGGATGCAGGACAAATATATATATATATATATATATATATATATATATATATATATATAAAGATATCTACGACACCGACAGAAGAGTTGAAATTGTCAAAATACCCATCTTCAATACAGACAAAAGTAAAACAAAATAAAACGTGCTTCACATCTACATGAATAATTTTTTTTTTAGATGCAGTATTTAGTTAGTGATTTAAAAATTAGTAAACTTAAATCTTCATGTCGTCCTTCTCAAAAAAAAAAAAAAAAAAAAAAAAAAAAAAAAAAAAAGAAAATTTTAAAAGAAAGTGTTAAAAGGACAGTTTTTCCCTTGACACTGCTATTTTAACTACCTTCACTTCTCAGCAATGTTTACTACTTTAAAACGTGGTGATTAGAAAGTGAATTTATATATTATTTTTGTTTATGAGAATACAAATCGGGGTGCCGAGTTCGAATCCCAGTTGAATCCCTTGCATTAACTTATGCACAATTAACTTTAAGAAAGGTATTAATCCATCTCTTCCCCCAGTTATGGGTTAAATAATAGGTCAGACAGGGTTCTATAAACCTTGGCTGGCAACCAGTCTACTGCAGAAAGCAATGGCAACCTATTACAGTATAATCTTTTACCCAGTCAGTCATGTCTCTTTCGAGACATGATCGCCCAAAGTGTGCATCACATGTGGCACTTAACTGACTGACTGACAACAAAAATATAAAAACTATGTATTTATTAGATTTGCAAGAATAATTTGAAAGAATAATCTTATATTTACAACATTCTCAAAAACAATATTATTATTTACCAATTTACGTTGTTCAGACTGTTGCCCTCATCTTTATTATCATATTCTTAATGTTTCACCCATTGTATGCTCCAACCTTCTTCAAGTGTTTAGAATTTCAAACTGAACACTTTATTTCAATCACTGCAATATATTATTCTCATTCCATGAGTGATGCTACTTCCGGATGTCTTAGTTATCTCTCTTTAACTCAACACTCCAAGTTTTTGTTCACCACTTATGTAAGCAGGCATTGAACTCAAAACTCCAGTGACTTAAATTAAAGAATTATAGTTTTAATATCTGCCTACAACAGATGTGAAAAAAACTTACAGAGTTGAGTTAAAGGGAGATAATTAAGACATTTGAAAGTTTCATGAATCATGGAATTAGAACAATATACCTCAGTGATTGAAATAAAGGGTTCAGTTCAAAATTCTAAGCCCCAACATACAACAGCCAAAATGTTGTGAATATGGCAATAAAGATGAGGACAACTGTCCAAACAATGTAAATAATGTAAACAATACCTCATCACAGAAGCATCAACAAATATTTACCAATTCATAAAGAAATATGAAAACATATGGTGCAGTAGATATCGGCTCAGAACAACAAATCGGGGAGCCGAGTTCGAATTTCAGTTTATTCCCTTGCATTAACTTATGCACAAATACCTTTGGGAAAGGTATTAATCCATCACCTTCCCTCCACTTATGGGTTAAATAATAGGTCAGACTGGGTTCTATAAACCTTGGCTGGCAACCTGTCTACTGCAGAAAGCAATGGCAACCTATTGGATAATCTTTTACCCAGTCAGTCATGTCTCTTTCGAGACATGATCGCCCAATTCATGTATCAGGTATGGCACTTAACTGACTGACTGAACCATATATGTGAAATCCTTATTTACCATTTTATAAAGTGTGAATCATCTGGCAATTAGCCAATGCTTTTCCAAAAATTCCAATAAATTATATCTATCTTATCTAAACTTATTTATAAATGGAACTTTGTCTCTGTGTGTGTGTGTGTGTGTGTGTGTGTGTGTGTGTGTCTGTTACCTATAGACTCCAAAACAGCTGACCCGATTTTCTTGAAAATTTACACAGTTGTACTCTAAGTGTTCTTAGCTAGGTTTTGTGTCAAGGTACCCCCCCCCGGATAAATATCGAAAATCAATAATCGAAAAAAAATCGGGTCATAAAAGGAGTGGTCCAACTTTAATCAAATTTGATACACTCATAGACAAAGACATAAGCAATATTCAGAAGTTTCAAGGTTGCAGTTCTTACAATCATGCAGAAAATCAATAATATATATATATATATATATATATATATATATATATATATATATATATAAATAAAAGGCAAGATGTTTGTGTGTGTGTGTCTGTTTATCTGCCTGTATGTCTGTATTTATTTCAGCCCTTTTATTTTAGTTTTTGCTTCAGGTTTGGCTCTATGTAGGTATAATTCTAGTTCTTAGTCTCAGCCATGATACCATTTACTCAGAGAACTTATTTAGCTTTCAAAATTCAGTTTACGGCAAAAAAAAAAAAAACTTATTTGATATCGATACCAGGAAATCAAAATTTGTCTTACATCCATTCATTTTTCTTTCAGTCTACAGTTTCACTTTAACTGGAAACAACTATTGATTTTTAGTCTTTTGTGTCAATGTTCAAAGAGTCTGAGCTCCAGGACCAAGGATTAGTTTTAAAGCTTTTATTACACCTGAGCAAAGCAGGGCTATAGTGTTAGTAATAGTATAAATAAACAATCTCATAAATTAATGTTTATTATTTAAGTTTTTTAATTCCAAAAGACAAAAAAAAAATGTATAAATTCCCTTTCTTTATATGTTTATGTTTAATTACAATTATAATCACTTTTTAAAAGAATAAACATTGCTGAGGAGTAAAGGTAGTTAAAATAATGGCTGTTATTTTTTTTTTTTTGTCATGGACTTGCTGATGACATGGTGTTGATGGCAGACTTGGAAATAAAACTTCAAGAACTACAAGGTAGCAAAGGAAAGCAAGAAGGAAGGACTATTAACTGGAAGAAGAGAGAATATCTGATTGATTCCTCCAACTTGAAGTTCACATGTTTGGCTAAAGGTATGAGCTTCAGAATCAAGAAGAAGCAATACAACAGAAAAATCTGACACAGAAAACTGAAGTTGCATTTGAAAAGTAAAAAATGCCTTTCTGAAATTGAATAATACATTAAGAGATTAGAAAATTTAATCAGAAACAAACAACAGTGCTGAGTTGCTGTGTAACCCTGGTATAAGAGAGTTGTCAGGTCCGGATAAGCGTTCTCTTATATCCGGGTTTGGTCTATTTTATATACATTACCACAGGCTCTAATTTGGGACCAGAGAAAATATTTCTTATACCCAGATTATACTGTAATATCAATCCTTTTAAATGGCAGTGAATGGACAATTTCCTCACAGATGAAAAGATCAAAACAACATAGTTTTACAGAAGAATGCTAAGAATACCATAGACTGAACATATGAACAACAAGGAAGCTTTAAAGAAAATGAGAAATGGCAGCGAATGATGGACAATTTCCTCACAGAGTTGAGTTTGAGTTTTGCTTAACGGCATATCAATCTCTGTGGGTTATTTAATGCCAGAAACGTAGAGTTTTAAGATATTTTTTTTTAATGTTTGGTTATAGTAAGAAGGTTGATTTGGTTAAATTTTGATGAAAATTTTTTTATTTTTATTTCATTTTAGAAAACTGAAGATGCCTTCTAATTTTGTATTCAAAAATGTATTGCTGGTAATAATTTTTTTCCTTCAAAAATATATGAAGGTAATTTTTTTTTGCCCTTGTGTAATGGTGATTTTTTTCTTCAAAAATGTCTTGTTGGTTATATTTTTCATTCAAAAATGTAAATTTTTCTATAAAAGTCTATATCTATCTATCTATCTATCTATATATCTATATATATATATATATACATATACACACACATTTCTATAAAAGGCTCTTTTTATACTTTCATAGTGTTTTAACCCCAGTTTAGGGGTTAACTATTTGCCCATAGCTGGGACCCTAACAGGTGCTACCACGCCAGATCAGGGTGGACCCGGAAACAACAGCAATTAGGAGGTGGTTCCATGCTTTTCACAACCTTCCAATCAGAGGCTTTGCTGCCGGATGCAGTTTACCGTCATACCCCAGACATTCCTCACAGATGAAAAGATCAAAACAACATAGTTCTACAGAAGAAAGAATACCATAGACTAAACATATGAACAACAAGGAAGCTTTAAAGAAAATGGAAACTAATATGAAATGCACTTATAATCAGAAAGATACAGTTGAAATTTTTGTAACAATGAGGAAAGAGGGCTTGGAGAATCTGGCATTCACAAGATATATTGAAGGCAAGTGGGACAAATTTATCTAATAAGTTCATTTAAATAAATGATAGAGCAGAGATGAAGAAAGTCAAAATGTTGCTTAGAACTACAAGAGACTGGAAGCTATGGCAAACTATGACCGCTCATGTCCTGAAGAAGATATTAAAAGCTTTATTATAAAAATCCATATTGGTCATTAACAAACGTTTTGGCAGAACCACTTATCCTGCATTGAAAATCTGATGTTTACGGTCATGGAAACATCTTTTTTAATGCCATTCTTAAATAGGAGTAGATAGGTTTGATTGTTTCCCTGTGCATACTCCTCCCCAGTCATCTGAACAGGAATAAAAGTTTATTCCTTGTTTTCTGTTTAGGATTGAGTTTCTGGTTCCTTCCAAAATTTTTTCTTTTTGTTTTGTTTCAAGCCCAGTAAACTCTTTGCATCATAGTGGCATTATTGCCTTACAAAAATGTCTCTTCAGGACGTAGGCGATCTGGAATAACCACAAGTCATGTTTATTGTTTTATTATCTATGAATGGCAATGTAAAGTTTTTCATTTCAGTCACCCTCCTTTGAAATTCAGGGAATTTTCTTCTATAATGGTTGACAAACAAGGCTAGATAGATAGCTCAGTCTATTAAAACAATAATTGGGCAGAGAAGAATCGAATTAATGCCATTCCCAAAATGGTGTAAGTGCGAAAGTGCATGCAACAGATGAACCAAGAATTTGAACTCAGCTCCTAGATGCAAGCCAGCAGTGCAGAGTATTCTTTACAATACCCAGCACACCCCATATAAACAAAAAAAGAAAGAAAAAAAAAGTATGCCTGTGTTAGCATCAGTAGGTACATGGCAGATCCACAATCTATGAAATTTATGTTGAAAAATGAGACGTCGTACATTTCCAAATGACATAAGCACCCCCTCCTTCCTATTTTTCTTTTAGAATCCCAACACTAAATGCAATCTACCGTTGGTTGTTTTTTAATTCTTCAAAAGCCCAGAAAAATAATCCTTAGGGGTTGGGAGTTATCTCATGAAATTAAATGACAGTATCAGAGAAAAAAAGAGAGAAAAATATGTTAGTGAGTGAGTGAGTGAGTGAGAGAGAGAGAGAGAGAGAGTATCTGAGAATGTACATTACATGTTTGCTGAGTGTTACATTTCAACAATGGTGTAATTATATTTGAAAATGAGCTGGTTTTAAATGATAAAAAATGCCAGATAAAATTTCGGCAAGAAAATGATAACCATTTCACCGTTAACAACCCCAGTCACAATCAGAATAAATCTGTCCCCCACAACATCATTTCCTATCTAGTGGGAAGTTAAAACTTATTTTTCACTCTTTCCTACACACATAAGCCTATCACTGTTTCCATGGCAACAATTCATATATGCTTAATTCTATAGTTCCATCAAGACCTTTTACAGTTAGGACACGCCATACTTAGTATGGCATACTACCTTCACAGGGTTGATTGAATGGTAACAGGACAAAATCTCAACTACTTATTCCAAAAGTGGACAAAACCCCAGTTTCTTATAAGATCACATTTCATATTAAAAAAAGAAACTGAACATTGAAAATTCAAGGCACTTTTAATTCAGATTGACACAATATTTTTAGTTTAATTCTGGACACAAACAAATCCCTTAGTTCATGTTAAGCTATCTTCGTACATTATCTATTTTGTTTACGTTTTGTCGCAAACCTAAGGAAAGACCCTTTTTATGGCTTCCTTAAAAAAAAGAGATTTTCTGACTATGAAATATCGAATATGTGAACGTAGCATTGTTAAAAATTTTTTTAAGGGTTAGACCGATACAACGAATCTAGACTCTATATCAGTCAGTTAAGTGCCATACGTGATACACGCTTGGGCGATCATGTCTCGAAAGAGACATGACTGACTGGGCAGAAGATTATCCCGCAGTAGGTTGCCATTGCTTTCTGCGGTAGACTAGTTGCCGACCAAGGCTATAGAACCCAATCTGTCCTGCTATTTAACCCATAACTGGAAGGAAGAGACGGATTAATACCTTTCCCAAGGGTATTTGCGCGTAAGTGAATACAATGGATTCAACTGGAATTCGAACTCGGCTCCCCGGTTTCTCGTTCCGAGCCGATATCCACTGTACTACAACGCACATCCAGAAACAGAACAGAGCAACCAATAAATTCGTGAAGTACGCGACAGTAAGCTTTCTTTCAGATACAAATAAAACAAAATGAGTATTGGATATTAATGTCTCAATTTGACATTTGAATTTGAATTTAAAAGTTCCTTAGTTGTTGCTCTTCTTGTGTCTGTCTATTCTCAGCAGCCACTTGTAGAACCACATTTCTGTTGCCTCAATTTTTTTCTTCAGAAAGGCTTTTAAAGAGCTGACCTGAAGGATACTAAGTTACTACGACCTTTAAATTTGTTGTTTTTCTTCTTTTTTTTTTTTACTTTTTTCAGCGCAATCTTATCGATTATTACAGTTTCCGATTATCAAATAATAAAATTTGAGAAAATTTCAATATTTAAACAATTTTAGGGGTGAGGGCTCTCACTTTCTCATACAACATTATCGATAGTCCATTTTGGAACCACTTGCGTTGGGGACGCTTTGTTTTTTTTTTTTTTTTTGAGTGGGGGGACGAGTTGTTACTCTTGTTTTTGTCTTTTTAAAGTTTTCTTTAGTTCTTACGATGGTATCTTCCTCAGAAACTCCAAGAATGGCTTTATTAAAAAATTCAGTTGTTGAATATGCGCAAGCAAAAAAGTTAATTGCACAGCGTCGATTTACTAAATGTATGAAAAACTGAGCCCCCTGCCTCGAAAAAAAAATTGTTAAATTTGTTGAAATTTTTACAATATTTTTTTTCGGGAAGTTTAAGGTTTTAATCAATAAAATTGCACTGAAAAATGTAAAAAAAAAAAAATTGATAACCAATTCACAGGCTGTGGTAATGTCGTACCGGCGAGTGGTTCCAAAATGGAGGATTGATTGTATTGAAAAATGAACCCTCACTAAAATTGTTGAGATATTGAAATTTTTCAAAATTTTTATTTTTGTCTTTTGTCAATCGGAAAATTTAGGGTGTAATCGATAAGATTGCACTAAAAAAAAAAAAAAAAAAAAATGAAAAACAACAAATTTAAAGGTGGTGGTAGTCTCCTTCAGGTCAGCCGATAAAGGGTCCAGTTTTTAAAAGACTTTTTTTTTTTAATCATATCACCCCGAGCAAGGCGGTAACGCCACTGATGTGCAGGGGGCTACGTAAGAGTGAAGAGATTAGAAAAAAGAAAGCCGGAAACCACATCCTGAACAGGGAAGATGGGATGAGCCTCTACACCGGTACAATAGACGTGGGTGGAGTGTGAACCGGGCGATAGTTTAGTCTAAAAGGAGAGCAGTTTGCCAGGACTGACGTACGACGAAAAGGAACTAACTACAACACAGGACGGGATAATATTTATTTATACACCCCTTCCATACAAAATGCGACACATGATCAGTTTTACAGTAGGGGGCCACGCGTATACAGGCCAAAAGAGTAAAACATTGCTCAAAGCTCCTCGGTACTTCACCTTTGGTGACGGCTCTGTCGCCATCTATTAATCCTAGCCTCCTCCCGAGAGAGGTATTGCCTGGGTGACTCTGCTAATAATCAAAACTCCAGACAGCGGTCTACTTTTCAAAATCTGATCACATGACCTATGTCTTCTTGGTTTGTCCGAAAACTTTTCGTTGGCACCCCATCGCAGATTAGGTAGAACTACTTAATTTTTTATAAAGTTAAATAAATATTACGGTACCGTATTTGACGGCATATAAGGCGCACTTTTTGTTACTATTTTTTAAAACTCTCCTGCGTCCTATATGCCATAATTCACGATGGTCGGCCGAAATTAGCTAACTGGCAACTCCTAGCTTAGACTTAGTAGTAAGTAGTAGGTATATAAAAGTTACTCTAAGTCTAAGCTAGGAGTTGCCAGTTAGCTAATTTCGGCCGACCATCGTGAATTATGGCATATAGGACGCAGGAGAGTTTTAAAAGATAGTAACAAAAAGTGCGCCTTATATGCCGTCAAATACGGTATTTTTTAATAGCCTAAGTAGTAGGTATATAAAAGTTACTCTATCATTAAAAGGCTATTAAAAAATGTGTTATTGGTAACATATTCATTATATTAATTTCATCACGTTTAATATTTGTACTTTTTTACATGACCCATTATTTAACGACGATGAGAGTCAGTCAGTCAGTTAAGTGCCATACGTGATACACGCTTGGGCGATAATGTCTCGAAAGAGACATGACTGACTGGACAGAAGATTATCCCGCAGTAGGTTGCCATTGCTTTCTGCGGTAGACTGGTTGCCGATCAAGGCTATAGAACCCAGTCTGTCCTGCTATTTAACCCATAACTGGAAGGAAGAGATGGATTAATACCTTTCCCAAGGGTATTTGTGCATAAGTGAATACAATGGATTCAACTGGAATTCGAACTCGGCTCCCCAGTTTCTCGTTCCGAGCCGATATCCACAGTCCTCTCATCGTTGTGGTACAAAGTATTAAAAACGAGTATCAATTTTGATAACGAAAACGACGAATTTTATGGATTTGATAATTTTTTGCTCAATTGTAATAATTCCTTGATTTTTTTTTTTGTTTTCTTAACTTTGGTTGGATATAAAGTTTTTAGACTCGTGTTTTTTTTTTTTCCTATTGTTTTTCGTTTAATTGTAATCATGGCTTCTTTAACCAAAAAAATCATACCTCATAAATGTAGCCTAGACTGTACCATTTACTACTAATTTTAGTTATAACGATTTTTTTGTCTTGATTTGCCCTGCAGAAATTGGGGTGCGTCGTATATGCCGTCATATATGATAACTAATCTTTTGTTTTATCCTGAGAAAGAAAGATGTGTCAAAAAGTCAAAACAAAACGAACGCGATTAATACTCTGTTTCTTGATATTTTACACTGTTACACTTATTGAACTTTAAACATATGGTTCAGGTTGGCTAATGTTTTTCTTCTTAATTTTATCCCACAAAAATGTTTATCTTGACACAGTTAAATAAATTAAAATAAATAAATAAAAACAACAGTCACAGTAATTTATGAATAAAAACTCGATATCCGCGGTGGTGCAGCGGGACAAGAAATCAAAGAGCAGATTTCGAATTCCAGTTGAATTCGTTGCATCCACTTACGCACAATACTCTCTTTGCAAAGGTATTAATCTGCCACTTCTCTTATGGACTGGTTGGGTTCTATAGCCTTGATTGGCAATCAGTCTATCACTAAATAATGGCAACCTACTGTGAGAAAATCTTCAGGACTTACTTAACTGACTTATCCACTGTCCCAGTTTAAGGAGTCAGTCAAGTGCCATACGTGAAACACGCTTGGGCGATCATGTCTCTTTCGAGACATGACTGACTGGACGAAGAAGATTATCCCGCAGTAGGTTGCCATTGCTTTCTGCTGTAGACTGGTTGCCGGCCAAGGCTATAGAACCCAATCTGTCCTGTTATTTAACCCATAACTGGAGGGAAGATACGGATTAATACCTTTCCCAAGAGTATTTGCGCGTAAGTGAATGCAATGAATTCAACAGAGTGGGAATTAATGAGTAGAAATCTGCAATTAATAAAAAAAACACACCGTTATACCGAAGTTTTTAAAAAAGAGATGCCTGTAATCAAATTCAGATTTTTTTTTATTAAAAGCTATCGGATTATATAGTGATTTAAGCGCTGCTTACATGTGGCACAAGGCCGAAATTATGGGGCATCCAGTGAGGATCGAACTCACTACTCAACTGTAATTATTCTTGAAACGAGATTGCTAACCATTAACACATCACTCAATAAGTCCCTGGCCTAACTAAAACAATAACTTTGAGGCAAAATTCGACTTTATTCATCACCAGTCTCCTTCTAGAGAGCAGCTTTCGGCAACCCCCGGCTCGCGGGCCACATCCGACTCTCTAGTGAATAATGTCCGGCCCGCCACCTTACTCTGGACACGATAGGTAAATCAAACCAAAGTGACAGTTGATAGTCTGAATATATTGCGTCGAAATTTTTAAAAAATTATTTCTTTTTACCTGGAGAATATGTTTTACTTTTATTTTTTATTTGTAAGAATCGCCAAAAAAATTAACGTCCGGGCCTCACTTTCACTTTTTCTGTGAAATTGCTTTCGTGAGCGGGCACTTTTAAATGAATATAAATTATATAAAATGGTGTTTTTAACCGATTTTAATGATTTGTTTTTTTCACTTCTGATTTATAAAACATTTATTTTAAGATGTAATATTTTTTTAACAAAATTCCTGTCAGATAGTTTCTTTTTTTTTTTTCATGCTTTCAAAAAACCTGTTTTTTTATCAGATTGAGAAAGAGGTGAAATACTTTCTGCAACTCTGAAATTATTCGCTTCCTGGTAATAGTAGTTTATTTTACTGTAGAAATAAAACAAAGATTTATAAAAATAAAAATGTGTTTTTTTTCTTTCTTATTCCTGTAATAAAATAAGTGATATTGTTTAAATACAATTAAATTATATTGAAATTGAATACTTGCTTTCTTCAAACACGTAGAAAAAGAAAATTATTCACATATTTATTAACATGGTTCTCCTCCATGACACTGGAGCCATAGCTGTTTGGCCCACCTCCATGACTCTACATAGCTTTTTGGCTCTCACTCTCCAGAAGGTTGCCGACCCCCGTTCTACACTGATTCTAAGGCTTCTCTAACAATTCAATTCCTTGTTTTGTAGAACGATTTGTCTTTGGCCTCAAAATACGCTTCAGTTTTCGATATCACTTATTCATCGGAGCCAAATATCTTTCCCTGAAGCATTCTTTTAAAGTCTGCAAACAGCCAGTAATCGTTGGGGGCCAGATCTGGAGAATAGGGTGGATGCGAAAGCAATTTGACGTGCAATTCATGTAGTTTTGCCATCGTTGCGATTGACTTGTGACAGGTACGTTGTTTTGGTGAAAGATCATTTTTCCTTCTTCATTTTTGGCTGTTTTGGGCTATTTCTTCCTTCAAACGCACAAATAATGCTATATAATATTCGCTATTGAGAGTTCTCCCTTTCTCAAGGTAATCGATGAACAAAATACCTTGCACATCCCAAAATAAGGAGGACAAAACCTTGTCTGCTGATGTTTGTGTCTGTGGTCGTTTTGGACGGCTTTCACTTGCTGCTGTCTACTCAACTGACTGCCGGTTTGACTCCGGAGGGAAGTGGTGGATCCGTGTTTAATCCATTGTTACATATTTACACAAACAACTCTTTCTTGTTGCGTTGAAACAGTTACAAACAACGCTCTGAATCGCCAACGCGTTGTCGTTTTTGATTGACAGTGAGCAAACGCGGCACCCACTTTGAACACAGCTTTCTCATTGACAAATGTTCATGCAAAATGGTGAATACACTGCCTTCTGATATATTCAACTCCTCTGCTATTTACGATCGGCCAAAACAAGTTTGTGAATTTTTTAGTGTTTTCCGGGACAACTGCCGATTTCGGGCGACCTGAGCGTTCAGCATCTTTTGTGTCTGTACGACCTCGTTTATAGTCAGCATACAACCTCTTAACCGTTGTTTCCGACGAAGCGGAGTATGATTAACACATATCAAGCTATTGCTTTACTTGAACAGTATTTTTCCCGTCAGAAAGCAATGCTTTATCAACACTCGAAATTCACATTTTTTCCATTGTTTTGAAAATTTGCAACGGTAGCTTCACTTAAATAACTAATTTGTAAACTAATAATCTAATTGGGTCCAAATTTTGTCACGTGCCATTTGAAGGTTAGTACTTTATAAAAACCATATGGATATTTTATTAGTGGCGCCATCTATATGTCAGGTCCGGGACTTATTGGTTGATACACTACGTCGAGGTGCCCGAAACTGTCGAATAAATGATTATATTACTATTTTAGAAAAACACTATGTAACGAATTTTTTTAAAGAATCTTTTAAAACCTAAGTTTGTTATTCTAGAAACTTGTGATATAGGATTATTATTTTAGTGACTTATATTCACTATTTACACTGTTCGGACTGTTCTCATCGTTGTTGATATATTCCCGACGTTTTGACTGTTGTACTCTCCGGCCTCCTTCAGGTGACTGGAATTTTGAACTGAACCCTTTATTTCGTTCACCAGGGTACATTAGTAGAGTTCAGTTCAAAATCACCTAAAAAGGGCCGGGGTGTCCAGCGGTCGAAAGGTCGTGAATATGGCCACAAAGATGAGAACAAGTCCGAACAATGTAAAGTGTAAATAATCTCGGAAATATAGACAAATAGAAACCTATATCTGATTTTTATTCGGTTATCCGGAAAGATCTTGCCGATTTTTAGTCGTTCATGTGCCAACATGTCAAATTTATTAACATATGCTTGTATTTCTAATTACATCACACCTCAAACTAGCTCTTGATAAAGTTCAAAATTACTCAACTCGGTATCAATTTTATATCTCTATGAAAATGAAAGATTATAAAGTGCATTTTATGATTTTTAGACACTTGGTTGGTTGGTTTATTTAACCAGCATATCAACCTTCATCAGGTCATTTAATGCTGAAAATCGTTTTGATTTGTTTTATTTAGTTTGTTATATTCTTTTTGTTTGTTTATATTTTTCATTCAAAAAGGTTTTGTTGCCAAGATTTTTCATTCAAAAAAGGTTTTGTTGCCAAGATTTTTCATTCAAAAAAGGTTTTGTTGCCAAGATTTTTCATTCAAAAAAGGTTTTGTTGCCAAGATTTTTCATTCAAAAAAGGTTTTGTTGCCAAGATTTTTCATTCAAAAAAGGTTTTGTTGCCAAGATTTTTCATTCAAAAAAGGTTTTGTTGCCAAGATTTTTCATTCAAAAAAGGTTTTGTTGCCAAGATTTTTCATTCAAAAAAGGTTTTGTTGCCAAGATTTTTCATTCAAAAAAGGTTTTGTTGCCAAGATTTTTCATTCAAAAAAGGTTTTGTTGCCAAGATTTTTCATTCAAAAAAGGTTTGTTGGTAAATGCATTCATAGCATTTTGACCCCATTTTAGGGGTTAGCTATTTACCCATAGCTGGGACCCTAACAGGTGCTACCACTCTGGGTTAGGGTGGACCTGGGAACAACAGCAATTAATTGTGCTCCTCACAACCTCCCAATTAGAGGCCTTGCAGCCGGATGCAGTTTAAGGTCATACCCAGGACCTTAGACACTTTTTTTTTTTAATTATCATAAATCATAAAGGCGAAAGCAACAAGATATGTACTGTGTATAATGAAGGTGATTTAGCTGACAGAAATGTAGAGAAGTGGTTCGCTAAGTTTAGAGTTGGTGATGTAGCCTTATTGATAAAGAACGCTAACGCAGCACTCCGTTGCACACACCAGACATGACTACAGATGACGAGCAAATCAACAACACATTGATTGATGAGAACAACCCGAATTATGCAACATTGGAGTTAGCTGAAACACTAGTGACTAGATTCATCAAAATCTACCATCCATGAACACTTACTGGAGATTGGGTACTCAAATGCTTAAAGTACAGTGTGGTCTGAGTGAAAAAAATCTTTTGGGTCGTATTTTTCTATCTTTGATTTGCTGTATAAACGCAACGAGAATGCATCTTTTTTTTAAGCAAATTGGGGCGGGGGATGAGAAATAAATCGTTTACAACATTCAGTTAAATGTCATACACGCTTTGGGCGATCATGTCTCTTTCGAGACATGACTGACTGGGCAGAAGATTATTCCACAGTAGGTTGCCATTGCTTTCTGCGGTAGACTGGTTGCCAGCCAAGGCTAAAGAACCTAATCTGTCCTATTATTTAACCCATAACTAAAGGGAAGAGACGAATTAATACCTTTCCCAAGGGTATTTGTGCGTAAGTGAATGCACCGAATCCAACTGGAATTCGAACTCGACAACCCGATCTCTCGCTCTGAGTCGATATCCACTGCACCACAACGCACAAGATTGTTCAGCGAAAAAGATCCTGGGGTAAGCGACATGAGTCAACAGTGGCAGATCATAATCCTCATACTATGCATCTCTAGTTGGATTGGAAAGGAATCCTGTACTATGAGCTTCTACCAAGTAACCAGTCAACTGATCCTGAAAAGTACTGCTCGCAAATTGACAAATTAAAGACAGTCAGTTAAGTGCCATACGTGATACACGCTTGGGCGATCATGACTCGAAAGAGACATGACTGACTGGGCAGAAGATTATCCCGCAGTAGGTTGCCATTGCTTTCTGCGGTAGACTGGTTGCCGACCAAAGCTATAGAACCCAATCTGTCCTGTTATTTAACCCATAACTGGAAGGAATAGTAGGATTAATACCTTTCCCAAGGGTATTTGCGCGTAAGTGAATGCAATGAATTCAGCTGGAATTCGAACTCGGCTCCCCGATTTCTCGTTCTGAGCCGATATCCAATGCACCATAAAAAAAAAAAAAAAAAAAAAAAGCCTAGAATTGGCGAACAGAAAAAGTGCTGTTTTCTATCAGGATAATGCCAGACCTCATGTTTCTTTTGCGACCCGGCAGAAATTGTTGCAGCTTAGCTGAGATAAGTTACCCCACCTGTTACATTCACCAGACATTGCTACTTCGAATTTTCATTTAAGTCCTTGCAAAATAATCTCAATGGTAAACATTTTAATTCTTTGGGTGACATAAAAAACACATTAATGTGACCTTTACCGAGAAACCGCCGAAATTCTGGGAAGGTGGAATCTTTAATTTGAAGGAAAAACAAAAAAAAAAATTTATGTTGAGCAACAAATTGATTCATATATAGGTGAATAAATTAAATATTTGATGGCACTCCACCCACGTCTATTGAACAGGTCTAGAGGCTCATCCCTTGTTCCCTGTTTAGGATGTGGTTTCCGGTTTTCTCTTTTCCAATCTTACTCTTATGTAGCCCCTTGCTCATCAGTGGCGTTACCACCTTGCTTGGGGTGATATGATTAAAAAAACAAAAACAACAAAAAAAAAAAAAACAGTTTTAATTTTTCTTAAATATCGGCGTCCTGACTGTCTAATATTTAGAAACGGATTATTATTATAGAAACGTAATTCATATAAAAGAAAACCTATACCAGTTGAGATGAATGATAAAGTTTTGTTTTTGCTTGCATATTTTTACAAAAAAATTGTTTATAGTGTAAGGCGCATCAGTCGGTCTGTGATATACGCTTAGGCGATCATGTCTCGAAAGAAACATGACTGACTGGGCAGAAGATTTTCCCGCTGTAGGTTGCCAACCAAGTCTATAATGCAATCTGTCCTGTTATTTGAGCCATAGCTGGAAGGAAGAGACGGGTTAATACCTTCCCCAAGGGTATTTGTGCGAAAGTGAATGCAACAAATTTAACAGGAATTAGAACTCGGCTCACCAATTTCTTATTTGGATCCGATATCCACTGCACCACAAAAGATTGTGGATTTTACGCCTTTTATTCTAGTTTTCTTTTTAGAAACCTATGATTATCGATTATTTTAAATTTGTACAATTATTACCAGATAGATTTTATAGCGGATATTAATGGCTAATGTTTTCGATTGAAATTCTTCTCTAGCATCTTGAAAAAGCTACAGAAAAAAAAGGTTTATTTATTTCTGTAATTTAAAACCCTATTCCTCGGAGAAAAACCGCATTCTTTAAAAAGAGACACTTTAAAATAACAGCCAGAGAAAGTGGAGAAAACGTGGTGATTAAAAGCACAATTTCGATTCGAGTGTTAGAACAACAGAAAAGTTAATTATTTTGCATAATTCCCAAGTTAATGAGTTCTATTAACTTATATTCCAGAATGATGATGATGATAAGAATGGGTTAGGAGGAGGACTGATTCCGAAAGCACGTGTTACGACATTCCAACTTTCTCTAGTGCTGATTGTTAAAAATAAAAAAATCCGTAATAAAAAGACAGGTGTACTCGGGTAAATGTCATACCTCCGAGTCTGTCAGATCACCCGCAATGATTTATGAAAAACAAAAATAAATGTGATAGCTATCCTTGTCAAGTTGCGGTCAGTTTTTATAGGCAGTCACTGTCAGCTGCTCGACCAAAGAAACCAGCTCTGAAGACGTCTGAAAAGAGTGCTCGTAAAAATAGAAGCACTAATTACATTTCAGGAAATAAAAATTAACAAATATCTGTGGTAAATTGGGCTAATGTTGTTTTAAGAGGGAAGCAACCACAGAAAATAACCACGAATTCCTTCAACGAACCCGCTAAGAGATTAGAAACACTTTTTTCGATTAACTGTAAAGTGTAGTGTAGTTTGTTTTAAGTGATACTACCAACAGCCGAAGGCGAAAATCATGATCACAATAAGCATAAAAAAGTAAGTGCTGAATCTACCCATTCATCTAGCCCATATGCGTGTACATGTGTATGACACTCGCTTCATTAAAACGACCTTATGTCACACCTTGCTTTTAAACTTTAGTGGCGAGGCCGGATAATTTTATCTGGAGGACACAAACACGTGTACTCCGCTCCAAGTCAATTCAAACCTTAACAACAGAGAGAGTAGAAAACATTTAGAATGAGAAAAGTAAATATTCACTCTTCTTCACTCACAAGAGTTGATTGTTCTTCTTCGTGGTTATCGGGAAAGCAATCAAGGGTTAGCAACTGAAGATCTTGAAGGAGGAGTTTGACCCTTTCAAGAGAAAATATTGTCAACTTGTCAACAATGCATCCAAGCAAACTCGGGTTAAATTAAGGGCGAAGAAGGATTAGTTGTGGGAGTGAAGCGGAAAGTTCGTTGGGTGACAAATGAACACATGCTGTAGTAGTAAGTGTAAACTCATAAATGAAAACTTTTTTTTACTATATATATATATACACAAGATATCGCACACTACACACGCACAAGATATGGCACACTATATACACAAGAAGATATCGCACACTGAGTGCGGGTGTTAATTTAATAAAATAATGCTTCATAAAAGAAAACTAATAAAATATGAATAATGCAGGCAGCAACCTTTCTTTAAAACATGTTAAATATGACAAATTAGGAAAATGTTAAACTTTTAATTTTTTTTGTCCGTGTTAGAAGTGAGGGAGCCTAAATTGTCTGTAGAGTCTATTGTTCCAAGCGCTTTTGGTTAAACTTAAATTCTTTCTACTCTTTTTATGTTTAAAATGGGTTTGTTTAGTTTAGGTGTTTAATTTCCTTTTTTTGCGGTTGTCTTTTAAAATGCGTGCGATGTATAATTGTGTACGGTCGTGTTGATTCCGTGTCCAGCGAAAGGAACGTGACAAGAAGAATAAAATCTTAAGAAATCTTGCTACTGATGATTACCCTAAAAAGAACATGTAAACAATAAAATAAAAAAAATAAAAATGAAACGAAAGATTATTTACCTGCTAGTTTGTGTTGACGTTGTCGTTTGAACTTGCCAGTGTAATTTTCCCCACATTTTCGTACACGTTCACTGAAAGAACGGTACCACTGGTAAGAAGCTCCAAAAGATACCATGTTTGCTTTTGCAATTTAAATGCAATTATTTAAAGACACAGTCCGCTTTTGTTTAATTTTTTTTTTTTAGAATATTATTGTAAAAACTGGATTTGATAAGGTTATTTAAAAAAAAAAATAATGGTAAAATAAAATAATTTTTCCTAGACGGACTTTTCCTTTTAAGAAGTTTTGCTAAAAAAAAAAAAAAAAAATGGGAGAGAAAGATTCCGATATCGATCCGTAGAGAAAGGAATTAAGAATTCTGAAAAGTTTGACTTTGTTGCAGAATAATAATTAAAAATAAATAAAAGTCAACAAATCAAATGTAGTTATAAAAAATCTTACATCATTTTTTTTCTTAAACAACATCACATTTTTTCCTTTTTTTTTTTGTCAATCGTGTTTCCCTTCGTTTTTTTTTTATGACTGATTTTTTTTTTATCTATCCACCACAAAAAGATTAATCAATCACAACTTGATTCTAATTTCATGTTTTTCTCTTTGTCTCTTTCTGCGAGCTACACCTTTTAATAATCGAATTTGCACGGAACAGTTTCCAATCTGTGTTGATGTAGGTGCCATGCCCAAAATTTGTCCCTCTCCTTTTTTGTACCGTTGCTACCGAAGCATCCGAACCGAACAGAAGGACTGACTATTTAACTATATATACGTTGACATAGTACGTTTCGTTGGAGAGTAAAAAAAGAACTGTTCCTTCCGAAAGAGAGATGAGAGAAGAAGGCAGAGGGCTGGTGAATTAGGAGGGGTAACACTAGAGGAATAAAAAAAAAAAAAAAAAAAAAGTAGTAATAAAATAAAAAGCAAAAAATACACCAAAATACTCCTCCGCTCCACTTAACTACAAGAACTTGCCCTCCATCTTCCTGCTTCACTTTCAAAAAGCGGCAATAGCATTTAAAGAACCAGCAGCAGTGCGTGTGCCTATGTGGGTACGTAAAAACACACACAGGTCACAAATCAAATTATATATATATATATATATATATATATAAAGAGAGAAACATATATATGTCTAATGATCACAAATTGGAACGCTACTTAATTCTGGTTTATGAAAGACACTTACAGTACCAGGATGAAGATGAAGAGAAAAAAAAAAAATACCGAAAAATAAGAGACAACAACTTCTTTTGTTGTTAACCTCAGGAAAGAAAAGACGTAAAACAAAAACAGAAAAGGTACCCA
The DNA here is from genome assembly GCA_037127315.1 of Ascarosepion bandense. Classification (NCBI taxonomy): domain Eukaryota; kingdom Metazoa; phylum Mollusca; class Cephalopoda; order Sepiida; family Sepiidae; genus Ascarosepion; species Ascarosepion bandense. The sequence goes on along the minus strand of JBBBDQ010001661.1, from coordinate 35,136 downwards.
CAAAAAAAAGAGACACCCAGCTATAAAAAAAAAAAAAAAAAAAAAGACACCCTCCACATAAAAAAAAGAAAGAAAGACACCCACCATAATAAAAAGAAAGAAAAATTACAGAGAAAGACAACTCATGAAAATAAATAAACAATGTAAGATGTGTAGTGAAAGGATATCAGTTTATACGATAAATAAAGAGAACGAAAGAAAAGAAAAAAAAACGCTGGGTGTTGAAATTAAAAAGATATAGTTTTCTAGTACAAAGAATCCAGCTCTGATGATTGAAGGCATCACAATGGTGTCCTCAAGAAACTTCGAAGTCAGCATGAACCTGCTCAGTTAAAGTGACAAATTCTTTGCAATAAACTGATCAACGCTCTTTCTCCACACTGACATTGAGCACTTTACGATAAAAAATCTGTTTTTCTAAATACATTTTTTATCAGTAAAACTACTGAAAAACAAAATCATGGTGCTAAACAAGATCATAATTCTCTCTCTCTCTCTCTACACATATATATTTGTAAAACGTACCAACAAAACAGTAGCACTAATCACGACCGAAATTAGAAAAACCTACTGCTAACAAATCGGTAACGTAAGTCGTCAAACCCAAAAGGTACTACCAAATGGGTAAAGGGGAATAAAAAAAAAGAAACAAAGCATAAGCTGTGTTCGAAAGAAAAAAAAAACCATGATGAAAACCTTAACAAGAAAGAGCCCAATACGAAAGTAGAGCAAAAACACGAACTAAATCTAAAAGTGAGCCAAAAGTCGACCACGGTTTCACTCACCAGATCGTCAGGACTGCCAAGTCCTGATGATCCAGCAAGTGAAACCGCAGTCAACTTTATGCTCACTTTTAGATTTAGTTTGTGTGCATATATATATATATATATATATAGATAGATGAGTTTGAGTTTTTGTTTAACGGCATATCAAACTGTGGGTTATTTAAAACCAAAAAAAGTTAGGATTTAAGTTATTTTCTTAAAGGTTCAGTTATAGTGAAAAGGTTGATTTAATCAGATTTTGATTAAATTTTTTTTAGTTTTTTTTTTTAGAAAACTGAAGATGCTTTCTAGTTTTATATTCAAAGATGTACTGCTGGTAATATTTTTTTCCTTCAAAAAATGTATCATGGCAATAATTTTTTTTCTTTCAAAAATATATTGTCGGTAATCTTTTTCTTTCAAAAACGTATATTTTTCTATAAATGTCTATTTTTATGTATATATTTCTATAAAATTTCATAGTGTTTTGACCCAAGTTTGGAGGTTAACTATTTGCCAATAGCTGGGACCCTAACAGGTGCTACCACTCCTGGTCAGGGTGGACCTGAGAACAACAGCAATTAAGAGGTGGTTCCATGCTCCTCACAACCTCCCAATCAGTGGCATTGCTGTCAGATGCAGTTTACCATCATACTCAGGACTAATATATATGAGAGATGATACCCTCTGAAGAATGGAACAACAAATCCACCTCTAAAACTCTGAAGTTGGGAGGCTGAGGGTAACAACAATCAGCTAAGTGGCAAACTTTTACTTTAGATCATCAAAAAAGTAAGTCATTTACAAAAGAAATTGAAAATATGGGGAGGCTGAAGTATCCCTAAGAGTTCTTTGTAGTGGTGTGTGACACAGCATTTTAAGGAAGTCTGAGGGATACTTCAGCACCCCCACACAAATCTTCGATTTTTTATTGGAATCAAGAACTAAAATGACTAATTTCTAGTTCCAGTCTATGGGATTTGAATCTTTCGGTTATTACTCAGCAGTAAATAAGATAATTTTTTTAAAATTTTATTTTGATAGAAATGCTTTCAATTCAGTAAATTAAAAATATACCTGTGCACACAAATCAATAATATACACACACAATTTGAATGAAATGAATGTCTAAAATTGTGACAGATAATACCTGTCTGTCTGTGTAACAGGAAAAATGCGTTGTGGTTCAAGATGTGCATTGTGGTGCAGTGGATATCGACTCAGAATGACAAATCAGGGTGCAGAGTTCGATTTCCAGTTGAATTCCTTGCATTCACTTATGCACAAATACCGTTAGGAAAGGTATTAATCTGTCATTTCCCTCTAGTTATGGGTTAAATAATAGGACATATTAGGTTCTATAGCCTTGGTTGGCAACCGGTCTGCCTCAGAAAGTAATGGCAACCTACTGTGGGATAATCTTCTGCCCAGTCAGTCATGTCTCTTTCGAGACATGATTGCCCAAAGTGTGTATCACTTATGGCACTTAACTGACCAAACAAGAAAAGATTACAACCCTTTGAAAACATTTTATGATGCCTACATTTCCCGCTGTAGATTGCCATTACTTTCTGCGATAAACTGGTTGCCAACCAAATCTATAGGACCAGATCTGTCCTGCTATTTAACTCATAGCTGGAGGGAGAAGCAATGGATTAATACTTTTCTCAAGCATAATTGCGCATAAGTGAATGCAATGAATTCAACTGGAATTCAAGCTCGGCTCCTCAATTCTTATTCTAAACATACATCCAATGCACATCCACCAGTTTTGTAATTTGATTTTCTTGCTGTTAGCAATTCCCAAAATATAAGTTAAGTAAATACAATTCAGTAGAAATGGTAGCGAGAGAATGGATAAACACTGAAGCCAATTCATGAATAATAAAATTGATTTTAATTAGACCTCAAAGTGAAAAGGTGACAGATTCTACGAAAAATATTTTTGATTATTTTGGTATAAAATTCATAAGAGAAACGAAATTAGCTAATCTGCTTATTTTCAGAGCAGAAAACGAAATTCTTTGAAAATAATATCCATTCTTGTTTACATTTTGGTAGCGTTTGTCCCCCACACCAACTAGCCACCACAAAAAATATTTGAGTGAATCAGAAAGTATACTTTAATCAGAATTATATACACACACACACACACACACACACACACACACACACACAGGGTGAGTGTTGGTAAAAATGTGTGATATTTACAGGGAAAGAGTGCTCAGTATTTGCAACAGGATGATTGTAGATATAAACACTGTGGGCATAAAAACCAACACTACGTTGTAACTATCAGTTTCCCATATTAGTGATCATCAGAAGGTGTAAAACTATAGTCACAATGCAGTGTTGATTTCTATGTCCACACTGAATATATATATATATATATACACGCATGAGCCAATAAACCTACCTAGGTTTCACCCTACGGTTCTTCAGGGTAAACTTCTTTACCCTGAAGAACCGGTAGGTAGGTTTATTGGCTCGTGCTTAGATTTTCTGTCTTTGTTGCTCTACTTTCATATTGAGCGCTTTAGTGTTAGGGTTTTCGTCTTGGGGTTTTTTCTTTCTTATGAGTATTTGACTTTTTGTTCATGTACTTTGTTTGTTTCTTGTTTTTACGTCCCCTTCTTTTCCCTCCAAGTTCGTCCTTGGTGGGTTGTTCAAGACGATTTAAATTATAGATTAATTAGTACTAGTTTTGGCAGAGTTAGTTCTGTTACTATTCGTTTTGTTACTATTAGTATTAATTACTATAGTTAATATTATATATATATATATATATATATATATAGATAGATAGATAGAGAGATAGATAGATAGAGAAAATGATTAAAATAAAACAGTTAACTTATTTTCAAAACTGCGAGTTTTATGGAATTTTTCATCCAATCTTCAACAGATTTGTCGATGAACTTTCTGAAACAGTTTTTTTTTGTTTTTTTTTTTAAACGAAAATATGTTTTTGGGGAATCTGTCACCTTTTTGCCTTCAGGTTTAATTTGAAATCAGTTTTATTATTGATGAATTGGCTTCAGTTTCTATCTGTTTTTCCTCTCTACAATTACTCGCATCATTTACTGAATCATGTTTATGAACTCTTTATTTCGGTAATTGTCGCTTTGCTAATGGCAGGAAGTTCAAATTATAAAACTGAATCGTTTGTCCACATTTATTAGAAACTATTTTCAGTTTAAATGCAGGTATCATAAAAAAATGTTTTTTTGGAAGATTTTTTTGTTCGATAGATTAGGTTTTTATTGTTTTTTTTTTTAACATCAAGATATATTTATATAGATTTTTTTGTGTATGTGAAGTGATGTCCAGATGGATTTTATTATATATATTTATTATGATAGCATGTATATACATTACATTCTGCCAATACCTACTAAATAATGGATTATTCTGTTCTGATCACATGGAAATACAGAAAAGACATATCAGAGATGCTACCAGTTCTAGCAAAAGGAAGAAGGAAAGCTGGAAGTAACAACAGTCAGTCAGTTAAGTGCCATATGTGATACGCATCATGTCTCCAAAGAGAAATGACTGACTGGGCAGAAGATTATCCCACATTAGGTTGCCAGCCAAGGCTATAGAAGCCAACTTGCAGGGTTCGCGGGAGATAAGTCATGACTTCCAATCATGGCATTACTACGACGCAAGGAATGAGAATGATCTACCCCAGTGATTGTAATAAAGGGTTTGGTTTAAAATTCCTAGCACCTGAAGAAAGCCGGAGTGTACAACGACCAAAATGTCGTACAAATGGCAACAAAGATAAGGACAAGAGTTCAAATAATGTAAATACTGTAAATTAGAATTTGTAATTTTTGTCATTTCTGATCAAAGGAAATCAGGCGTCATCATAAAGTTTTGGTTTGATCTTGTTTAACAGGGTTGTCAACCCTGATGAAACATTTTACGCCAGCTAGATGCTGCCAACATTAAGATTAGAGAACATAGTGAGTATAGGTTGCTAACGATTGACTAATAATGACAAAGCTACATCCAATTAATTTCAAATGCCAGGTCCAACAGTTCCAAAGTATTATCAAGAAGTTAATCTCTACACCATTAAAATCAGATGACGAGGAGAAAAAAAAATTAATGTTTCACGGAACTTATCAATGGTAACAAGAACAATACAAAGACGAAAAAATTTCCAACTGCAGATAACAAAATCAAGCAAATGAAACAATTCAAATATCTGGGAAGTGATAGTCAAAAAAAAAAAAAAAAAAAAAAAAAGAACAAAATGACAAAATTTATTAAGAGCTTTAAAGTACAAGAAATTGTGGAGACCTATGATCACTAATCTCCTGAAGGGACATGGTACATAAAAGAAAAGAAAAGGAAAGAAAAAAGTGAAAGACAAAAGTAGAATAATGAAGAGAGAAGAAAAAAAGGCAAGAAAAAGAAAAAAACAGAAGAAAGGAAAAACAGAGAAGAAAAATAGAAAAAAGGAGAAGAAAGAGAAGTGAAGAAAAAAAGAAGAAAAAGGGAAAAAACAAAAAAGAAATAAAAAGGGAAAAAACAAAAAAGAAATAAAAAGGAGAAAAAAAACAAATACAACATCTTCAAGAGTTTCATTACTGATTCAGTAAAAACAGTAGATAAAATAAAATAGCCTAGTTATTTATTGTAAGGATTTCTCCCTCTCATTATATATATATATAAAAACACAAGTCCTGTTTGAGTAGAACAAAATTAGGTGCCAAAGAAAAGAAGGTAAAACAAAACGGAATACAGTGGGGTTTGGAGCATGTAAATATTTCTCCAAGTGTTGAGATCTGCATAAACACATCTTTAATGATAAAATTCTTGTCAGAAAGAGGTTGGTCCTGGAGGTGTGGGGGAGATGGGAATAAGGTGGATGAAATCATCCTTATATATATATATATATATATATATATATATATATAAATAAACTGCTTGAACCAAACTCTTGTTAATCCCACCCCAGCTACATGCCATTGATTCCCCTCTAGGGTTATACAAATGCCAGTACCACATGCTGGCATTTATTTCTTGTAGATTTCATTATCTTCAATGCTTTCTTTATTTTCACTTTAAGGAAAATACACAGAACTTACAGACTGAATGTAAATTAACTCATTAATGGCCACTGTAAAATGCAAATTTGTATCATAAAAATTAAAATTAGGTATGAATTATAAAAACTGAATTAATAATGATGAGCCTCTTCACCTGTTCAATAGACGTGGGTGGAGTGTGAACCAGGTGATAGTTTAGTCTATCCACTTCAATTCAATTGGAACTTGTACATTTCATCCGTTACTAAAGATGCAGAAAAAGTTGTCAGTTCCCTGTACTGCTTCAGTGAGTACCTGACTCTTTGTGCTAGCCTACACTTTTACAAGAGCAAGATCAGACCAAAAATGGAGTATTATTATCATATTAGGACAGGAGCTGCCCAGTCTCCACACTAGTCTTGATAGAATCCAAAAGCACCCTGGCATGATGACAAATATATATATATATATATATATATATATATATATATCACAAGCTACAACTATTCAAGAAAGTCTGATGTTTATTTGGTGCTCAGTGTTCTTGCTTTAGACAAGATTAAAATATACTCAAACAAAACTCATTATATAAGAGAAGTGATAGAGAAAATGTGTAGACATAGGAATCAACACTACATGGTGACTCAATATCATGCTTCAATGTGATCTTCAGATAATATTAAGCACTCTTCCCTTTTAGGTACCTCCATTTATTTTTGATAACTAACTTTTAAATAGAATTTTTAAAAATACAAATATTTTCTTAAAACTTTTAATTGAAAGTTAAATGATTAAATTTACTTTTTCCAGTAACCAAAATATTCTGGTATTTCAAGCAGAAATTATATTGATTGTAATATAAAATTTTTAAATTTAAAAAAAAATTTCAGGCATTTTTGAGTGATCAACACATCTGTAAACAAAAGTTAATTGTCAGTTTTAAAAATCTTGTAAAAATAAAACATATCTGTGAGGCATTACTTTTGGAAAATTAGTAAATTTAATGTTAAATTAATCTGATTTACACAAGTATTACTTATTTATAGCATGAAATTTAGATTAAAACTATTTCTTAAACACTGTTGAACTTTCTAGCCTTTTCACAGTATTTGAAATATGATGACAACAGATGTGAGATAAGATAAGTGTATGGCAATCACAAGTGACATAATTGTACAATTTTTTTTTCCTTCAAGGGAAAGAAACCATGATATACATGACCTTTTAATTTACTTATAGAAATTACCACACCAAAGAAAAAAAAATTCAAAATACACAAAATTCAAAATTATTCTAAAAATATGAAGACACAATAATTCGTATTAAACTTTTCAGTTTTCGGTTAGAAAATATAATCTTCTTCACTGAATAAATTTATAAGCTAATAACAACAAATCTTTGAAGAATTTTTATATTTTTGAAACTTTATAAATTATTATAATTTAAAAAAAAAATGCAAACAATTCTTTTAAATTTTTTTTTCTTCAGACTATAATGTTCTTATTTATTAAAGGAATTAAAAGCTTATCAAATCAGATAGTTTTATTGCATTTTTTATTTTATTATTGGGAGCAGATTCTCAAAAATAATGGCAAAATCTTAAAAAAAAAAAAAAATAGATGATTCCCCAATGAGTCCCGTGTTTAACTAATAAAACCAATTTTTCCAACAAAATTTAATTTCCTAAAATGTCAGGGTGAGGGCAGATGTAAAAAAATATTTTTACTAAGATTTTTTTAAAAATAATTTCAAAAATAATTTCATTCAATTGTAAATACGTGAAACTTTAAAATCCAGCAATTATTTGATCTTAATAAAACAAACTGAGTTATGTAATATTACATTTTACGTTGTAAACTATCATAATGATTTGGTTAGCTAATAACTAATTTATCAAAATTTCAAACGTTTTAGAAGGGATTAAGAAATTTTAAGAAATAATTTTAAAATTCTTTGATCTTTCTTCTTAATAAACATTTTCATGGAAAAAGTTTGTTTTTATTGAGTTTGGGGCTTTTTTCCCTCCTACTATGGTATACTTTCATCAATTTAGTGCAAATTTAGAACATGCTTGTGTTTATATGAACACATAGTTTACAAATTTTTAATTGCAGGTGATTTCCCACTCAACACCACTGAGAATAAAAAAATATCCTAAATATGCTATTTAGTTTGACAAAATAAATAAATAAATAAAACAAAACAAAAATAAATAAAATTTGAAGGAATAAGAGATTAAATCAAAGATGACAGCCTAGAGATTTAAAGACTGTGGCAAAGTGTGACTTTTCAGGAGATGAGACCAGTTAGGAGCTGAGCTGGAGTAGCCAAAACAAACAGTAGTGACACTCTACAGAGGCACAAATGTAAAGGTCAATAGTTTTGTTGACCTTAGTTAAGGAGTGTCTTCTGCCTTCCATACAAAGACTTCCATTGCTGAGGGTTGAAATTAAAGGAGAATGATAAGTTTAAAAACTAAGTTATCCATGTGCGATTTACAACATGGCCTGATCAACAAGTGTTATTTCAATTTTATTAAAAAACAAAACAAAAAAACACCACCATGCATCTCCAAAGCCTTAACATTATGGCTTTTTAAATATCTATGTGCTTTGTGGTGCAGTGGATATCCACTTGGAAGGAGAAATCTTCAAATTCCAGTTGAATTCCTTGCATTCACTTACACACCCTTCCTTTGACTTTTGTTTAATGGCATATCAACCTCTGTGGATTATTTAATGCCAAAAAGGTGTTGGGGGGGGGGGGCTTAAGATATATTTTTTTTTAATATTCTTATAGTGAACAGGTTGATTTAGTTCTATTTAATTAATTTTTTTGTTTTTATTCTTCTTTATTTTAGAAGACTAAAAATATTTTCTAGTTTTGTATTAAAAAATGTTTTGCTGAAAATATCTTTTTTCCTTCAAAAGTGTGTTATGGTAACTTTTCAAAAATGTATTGTTGGTAATATTTTTCCTTCAAAAATGAATATTTTTCTATAAAAGTCTATTTCCATGTATGTATTTCTATAGAAGTGTATTTCTATACTTCTAATTTTGTATTCAAAAATGTTTTGCTGCGAATAATTTTTTTTTTCCTTCAAAAATGTGTTATGGGTAATATTTTTCTTTCAAAAATATGTATATTTCTATAAAAGTGTATTTTTATACTTTCATAGTGTTTTGACCCCACTTTGGGGTTTAACTATTTGCCCATAGCTGGGACCCTAACAGGTACTACCACTCCAGGTCAAAGTGGACCTGGGAACAACAGCAATTAGGAGGTGGCTCCATGCTCCTCACAATCTCCCAATTAAAGGCCTTGCTGCTGAATGCAGTTTACTGTCATATCCAGAACCCTGTCTCTTCCCCCCAGTTATGGGTTAAATAATACAGATTGGGTTCTATAGCCTTGGTCGGCAACCAGTCTACCGCAGAAAGCAATGGCAACATACTGCAGGATAATCTTCTGCCCAGTCAGTCATGTCTCTTTTGAGACATGATTGCTCAAGCGTGTATCACGTATGTTATTTAACTGACTGACTTGTTTATTGCTTATTCTTAAGAAAGATGGTGGAGTGATTTCCATTTGCTCTTGCTACAGTTTTGAATTTAAGTGTTTTTTGTTTTTTTTTATCTCTAGACTATTTTACCCTAACAAGGCCAAAAAATGTTTTTTTACTATTTTATCCATAGCTCACAAGTAGATTAAGGCCTTTCGTTTGTAGCCAGGATTGAAACCCGATCAAACTGACATCAGTCGGCAATTTTACCACTGAGCTATGAGCGCTCAGTAAAAGAAGGCAGACTTTTAGTGTGTTATGTTTTGTGGAACAATACTAACAAAGTTTTTTTTTTTTCATTAAGTTTTTCTAGCTAAGTTGTTTTATATCAGAATTAAAATGTGGAGGAGGTGCTTTGATGGAGTTGATTTGAGTACTTTCAACTGTCATCAAGAATTTTGTGTTTAGTCTGTTTATGAAAATGTATTTAGCTAATTACAGCATTCTTCTATTTGACTAGAACCAATTTCAAGTCACACATACACAAAAAAGGTTTGAAGATCACTTCAGATATAAAACTGACGGATACCATAAAGTGTTGATTGTAATGTTTGCATTGGCTATCTGCATAAACCCTGTCTCTAATATTGAGCACTATTCCTCTGTAAACATATCAAATTTTAAACAATATATTTACACACACACAGGTTGATTGATAAACAAGGTGTTGAATTCTATAAAACAATGAGCAGACCAGACAGAATAGTGAAACTGGTAGCAAAATGAAACAAATTTACTTCTCATCAAAATTACAAGTTTTCTTTACAATAGTAAATATTTACCACTTAGTACACTGCATTTTCTCACAAATGCTCCATCCATTTGCTTCCATTTTGTTTTATATAAAACTAGGTTTCTGGCATTTATGCACTTGTGCATAACAGCTTTGACATTGGATAAAATAGCTTGACTTTTCAATGCCACTTCCAATTTTGGGAACAACCAAAAGTCTGATGGTGCCAAATCAATGCCATAATAGAGAATATGCAATGACAATGTCGAATATTAAGTTTTTTCTACCATGTCGATTATAATGTAGCCTTTTATTGTCATGATGCAAAATTATTTCAGGCTTATCAAGTGAAGACAAAGTGCTTGCAAGGTTTCACAATGCCTTATTGAATTAATCATTTTTTTTAATAGGAATCTTTTTTTGTGTTAATAACACTTTGCAGACCCACAAATTGTATAATGTTCCCAAACAAAGAACTGTTTAAAGATTCCTTACTCTTGAAAGACCTGGATGATGATATCCATATATCTGAATTTCTCAAGTGTCGAAAATTCCACAACGGACCATCGTTTTGTGCGAAAGACTTAGGCATTAGTCCTCTTGACTAACGAAAACTTTTTCTTTGAGAAACTTTTGCAAATATTCAAGCCAGTAGATAAAAAATATACTGTTTAAAATAAACTGAGCATTTACTCAAACATGGGTATCCACTAAAGATAACATTTAAAGTGATAAAAATCTGTGGGATTAATAAATAAAAAAATCCATTACTTCTTCAGAAATTGCTTGCTTTACATTTCAGTGACCAGTTGCAAACTTTTGAGAATTAGGTACAAGAAGGATTGTGCTCTAATACTATATTTGTCTTTGCTTGATTGGTGATACCTCTTGTTGAAGGGTCCTTTCAAAGCACTGTTGAATCTAACAACAGTTTCTTCTCAAAACAAAAATGGAAAAAACACAAAAAAAAAAAAAACCCTTCACACTCTTCTGAACCAATTAAGGACAAAACAAACATTTATATGTTTTGTCCCTAATTGACTCTAGAGAGCAAGGAGTATTTCTTTTATCATTTTTTTTGTACTTCATGATGAGTAAAGTTTTTTTCTTAGTCTTGCTCCCATACTTTGTTTTATATATGATGTTGATATTATGAATAATTTAAAAGTATATATATACTTTTAAATTATTCTTTTTTAAAGCCCTAGTAAAAGTTTGACCACTCTCCATCTTCCCTGCCCAAATTATTTGAATCTACAGAGTTCTTGTGTAAAAGAATTCTTATTCTGATGACATTTGAACATTGGCAAAACATGTCAAAGCAGAAATATTTCAAAATTGTCATATATTTACCATTCTATTGGGTTTTCATCCAATTTTAATCTTTCTCACACATACACAATCATGAGGGTTTGTTTGTTTTTGGGCCAACTACTTTAGAAAGTGGGTCAAGCTGAAAACCTTTTAACAGACCCTTGTATATTTTATGTGTAGGATTTATTTTACCATACAAAGAAGAATAATTTCTCTTACGAAGTGATCACTCAGAGCCATAATGGAAAATTTAAAAATTGATGATTAATCCAAAATCATTTGCAACTGACTAGTCTACTTTTTGTTTTTGTCTGAATTTCTGAGATGAGGAGTTACCATTATTTACTCTATTTACATTCAGACTATTGTCCTCATCTGCATTGTTGTCACAGCTGTTGTGCCCTCTGAACCTCGTCAGGTGTATATTGACTCATGTAACCTGCAAGGAATTTTGAACTGAACCCTTTATTTAATCTATAGAAATAAACTGTTCTCGTTCCACTGCCTGAGATATCTCATCTAGTTCTTATTTTAGTACTGGTCAGTTATTGCTTGAACTGTTTCTGGAGTTCAATTACACACTGCCCAACCAAGGGCTTGAACTCACAATTACTATTTATGAGAAGCTAACAAATATAGCTCAAAACTTTGCAAAATACTGTACTTTTTTTCTCTGTAATATCTCATCCCGGCATATATGAAAAATGACAAAGAATGTAGGAATGTCTATTGAAAGTTAAAACCAATATAGGAATATCTATATCTAAACTTATTTATAAATGGAACTTTATGTGTGTGTGTGTGTGTGTGTTACCTATAGACTCCTAAACGGCTGAACTGATTTTCTTGAAAATTTACACAGTTGTACTATAAGCATCTGCGAGTGTTCTTGGCTAGGTTTTGTGTCGAGGTACCCCAGATAAATATCAAAAATCGATAATCGAAAAAATCAGATTATAGAAGGAGTGGTCCAATTTTAAACACATTTGATACACTCATAGACAAAGACATAAGAATCGATATTCAGAAGTTTCAAGGTTGCAGTTCTTACAATATTGCAAAAAATTGATTATATATATATATATATATATATAAAAGGCAAGATGTTTGTGTGTGTCTGTTTATCTGCCTGTATATCTGTATTTTTTCAGCCCTTTTATTTTAGTTTTTGCTTCGGGTTTGGCTCTAAGTAGGTATAATTGTAGTTCTTAGTCTCAGCCATGATACCATTTACTCAGAGGACTTATTTAGCCTTCAAAATTCAGTTTACGATGAAAAAAACTTATTTGATATCGATACCAGGAAATCAAAATTTGACTTGCATCCATTCATTTTTCTTTCAGTCTACGGTTTTGCTTTAACTGGAAACAACTATTGCTTTTTAAACTTTCGTGCCAACACCCAAAAAATAGGTTGTTATTGTGATCATGGGATTCCTAGTGGAATAATTCTTATAGTTTAATTTGTTATCTGGCAATCAGTGTTCAGCCACATGTGTCAGTGTCAACACTTCTTTCTACATGACAAATATACAATAAATATTCATTCACATATCTAAATATAATCTAAACTTATTTAAAAATGGAACTTTATTTGTGTGTGTGTCTCTCTCTGTGTATCCATTACCTATAGACTCCGAAACTGTTGAACCGATTTTCTTGAAAATTTACACAGTTGTACTATAAGCGTCTGTGAGTGTTCTTAGCTAGGTTTTGTGTCGAGGTACTCCCGATAAATATCGAAAATAAAAAAAATCGGGTTATAGAAGGAGTGGTCCGATTTTAATCAAATTTGATACACTCATAGACAAAGACATAAGAAAAAGATATTCAGAAGTTTCGAAATCGATAATATATATATATATAAAGCAAGATGTTTGTGTGTGTGTCTGTTTATCTGCCTGTATGTCTGTATTTTTTTCAGCCCTTTTATTTTAATTTTTGCTTTGGGTTTGGCTCTAAGTAGGTATAATGCTAGTTCTTAGTCTCAGCCATGATAGCGGACTTATTTAGCCTTCAAAATTCAGTTTATGATGAAAAAAACTTATTTGATATCGATACCAAGAAATCAAAATTTGATTTACATCCATTCATTTTTCTTTCAGTCTACGATTTCGTTTTAACTGGAAATAACTATTGCTTTTTAGTCTTTCATGCCAACATCCAAAGAGTCTGAGCTCCAGGACCAAGGATTAATTTTAAAGCTTTCATTACACCCGAGCAATGCCGTGCTATACTGCTAGTTATAAAAAACAAACATTATCAAGAGAATTTCAACTATTTAAAGTCTACATATATGTATATCTATTAAAAGTTTAAATAAAAAGCTTAAAAGCTTGGACGCATGTATAAACAGAAGTTGTTTTTGTTTTATTTTTACTGAAATGACAGTGGCCTTTTTATCATATTTGCAGGTGTTGCTTCTCTGAGCCCACTATTGTGTTGTATACTCTTTGAAGACAAGAGAGACATACAGAAAACTATCAGCCAAGGGCACCAATTGACTTTGGAATATTTGAGAGATGAGAATGAAGTGTTCTACAACTAGTCATTCCACAGATCTCTCAAATTAGCAAAGGACCAAAAATGCTTTCATGTTTCTCAGTCATGGCCCACAAAATGTTTTTTTCCGAAGTCATTCCAAGAGAGAGAATATGTCCTTAGACCCTAAACAAGCAAAGCTTGTACTTAACATTTTCATCACATTGAAAACCACTTTCCCTGGCCCGGCAAATATTCAAAAGGGAGAAGAGGTGCATTCAAACTGAACCAAAACCAAGTCCTATTATCTCAGTAGGGAACTATAGAGAAAGAAAGAATTTCGCAGATGAATCTTCCTTTTTCTTTTGGGCCAATGCAGTGAAGTGAATTTACACATGGCATCTGCTTCTGTCGTTTAGAAGAACAATGCTAAAACAAGAAAAGAACAGCTTTACCATTTCCCAGAATAAAAAAAAATAAAAAGAAAAAATAGCTTAAAGAATTTTTTTTTTAAGATTGTTCAAGTAACATCGCAATCTTTTCCATTTGAATCTTTATTCAATAAACTTGAGAACATTCTATTAAACCGCATCGTAATAAAAGTTACCAATGCTACTTAAATTAACTGGTCTGCTTGTGAAAAAACAGGAAATAATTTTTGGGCAGAGGTGGGGTGAAAATTAGTATTAATTACACATACCTCTACTATTTTTTTAAAGATTGTTTAAATAACATTGCAATCTATTCCATTTGAATCTTTATTCAATAAACTTGAGAACATTCTATAAAACCACATCGCAATAAAAGTTACCAATGCTACTTCAATTAACTGGTTTGCTTGTGAAAAAACAGGAAATAATTTTTTTTTTTGGGGGGGGGGGTTGAAAATTAGTACTAATTAGACATACCTCTGCTCACAGCATATGATGTTGCCTTTTTACCCCAATTTGTAATAGTGTGTCATTATCAATGGCTTTCAAACTTGATATTTTTAAGTAAAAACAAAGAACAGGTAATTCCCTATGAAGTCAGGGATTAATTTGACCCTGTATTTATATTATGAACACCCACACCCCAGTTCTAACATAATTAAAAAATATTTTTCAATTCTGACAAATGATATAGGGAGAGAGGAAGGTCTAATAAATGCAAATCAACAAAATTTGTTTGAAGAAATTCTTTGCCACTTTACCAACCAATACAGTAATCAATTTAAGTAGAATGGCATTTACTGTTTGCTTTAACATTCATTTCTCTCACTGTGCCATATGTTTCATCAGGGCATGAGTGACCATGGCTCTCCTCAGTTTCTTATCTTTCATAGGAAAAGAGTAAAGTAAAAAAGGTAAAGAGAGCGTGCCAGGGAGGAAGCTAAGCATAGAAAGAGAGCAGGTGGAAAGGAAAGTGAGAGAGAGAGAGAGACAGGTGGAAAGGAAAGTGAGAGAGAGAGAGAGAGCAGGTGGAAAGGAAAGTGAGAGAGAGAGAGAGAGCAGGAAAGGAAAGAGAGAGAGAGAGAGAGCGGTGGAAAGGAAAGTGAGAGAGAGAGAGAGCAGGTGGAAAGAAAAGAGAGAGAGAGAGAGAGCAGGTGGAAAGGAAAGTGAGAGAGAGAGTGGAAAGGAAAGTGAGAGAGAGAGAGAGCAGGGTGGAAAGGAAAGTGAGAGAGAGAGAGAGCAGGTGGAAAGGAAAGTGAGAGAGAGAGAGAGCAGGTGGAAAGGAAAGTGAGAGAGAGAGAGAGAGCAGGTGGAAAGGAAAGTGAGAGAGAGAGAGAGCAGGTGGAAAGGAAAGTGAGAGAGAGAGAGAGAGCAGGTGGAAAGGAAAGTGAGAGAGAGAGAGAGAGCAGGTGGAAAGGAAAGTGAGAGAGAGAGAGAGAGAGCAGGTGGAAAGGAAAGTGAGAGAGAGAGAGAGAGCAGGTGGAAAGGAAAGTGAGAGAGAGAGAGAGAGCAGGTGGAAAGGAAAGTGAGAGAGAGAGAGAGAGCAGGGTGGAAAGGAAAGAGAGAGAGAGAGAGAGCAGGTGGAAAGAAAAGAGAGAGAGAGAGAGAGCAGGTGGAAAGGAAAGTGAGAGAGAGAGAGAGCAGGTGGAAAGGAAAGTGAGAGAGAGAGAGAGAGAGCAGGTGGAAAGGCAAGTGAGAGAGAGTGAGAGAGAGCCAGTGAGAGAGAGAGAGTAGAAGGAAAGGCCAGTAGAGGGAGGCAGAGAGAAAGGCCAGTGAGAGAGAGAGAGAGTAGAAGGAAAGGCCAGTGAGAGAGAGTAGAAGGAAAGGCCAGTGAGAGAGAGAGAGAGTAAAAGGAAAGGCCAGTGGGAGAGAGTAGAAGGAAAGGCCAGTGAGAGAGAATAGAAGGAGAGGGTAATTGAGAGAGAATGAAGAGGAAAGGCCAGTGAGAGAGAATAGAAGGAAAGGCCAGTGAGAGAGAATGAAGGAAAGGCCAGTGAGAGAGAATAGAAGGAAAGGCCAGTGAGAGAGAGAGAATGAGAAGGAAAGGCCAGTGAGAGAGAATAGAAGGAAGGAGCCAGTGAGAGAGAATAGAAGGAAAGGCCAGTGAGAGAGAATAGAAGGAAAGGCCAGTGAGAAGAATGAGAGGAAAAGGCCAGTGAGAGAATAAGAAGGAAAGGCCCGGTGAGAGAGAATAGAAGGAAAAGGCCAGTGAGAGAGAATGAGAAGGAAGAGGCCGGTGAGAGATAAGGAAGGAAGGGCGAGAGTGAGAGAGAATAGAAGGAAAGGCCGGTGAGAGAGAATGAAGGAAAGGCCAGTGAGGAAAGATAGAAGGAAAAGGCCGGTGGAGAGGAGGACTAGAGGAAAGGCCAGTGAGAGAGAATGAGAAGGAAAGGCCAGTGAGAGAGACAGAGAGAGAATGGTGAGGAAGAATAGAAGGAAAGAGTGAGTGAGAGAAGAATAGGAGGAAAGGCCGGTGAGAGAATAGAAGGAAAGGAAGGGCGGTGAGAGAATAGAAGGAAAGGCCAGTGAGAGAAAGAATGAGAAGGAAAGAGAACCCGGTGAGGGAAGATAGAAGGAAAGGCCGATGGAGAGAATGAAGGAAAGACAGTGAGAGAGAATGAGAGAAGGCAGTGAGAGGCAGAAGGAAAGGCCAGTGAGAGAGAATGAGAAGGAAAGGCCAGTGAGAGAGAATAGAAGGAAAGGCAGTGAGAGAGAATAGAAGGAAAGGCCAGTGAGAGAGAATGAGAGGAAGAGGCCAGTGAGAGAATGAGAGAAGAGAGCCAATGAGAGAGAATGAGAAGGAAAGGCCAGTGAGAGAGAATAGAAGGAAAGGCCAGTGAGAGAGAATAGAAGGAAGGCCAGTGAGAAGAGAATAGAAGGAAAGGCCAGTGAGAGAGAATGAAGGAAAGGCCAGTGAGAGAGAATAGAAGGAAAGGCCAGTGAGAGAGAATGAGAGGAAAGGCCAGTGAGAGAGAATAGAAGGAAAGGCCAGTGAGAGAGAATGAAGGAAAGGCCAGTGGCCAGAGAGAATAGAAGGAAAGGCCAGTGAGGGAGAGAATGAAGGAAAGGCCAGTGAGAGAGAATAGAAGGAAAGGCCAGTGAGAGAGAATAGAAGGAAAGGCCAGTGAGAGAGAATAGAAGGAAAGAAAGGCCAGTGAGAGAGAATAGAAAGGAAAGGCCAGTGAGAGAGAATAGAAGGAAAGGCCAGTGAGAGAATAGAAGGAAAGGCCAGTGAGAGAGAATGAAGGAAGGCAGTGAGAGAGAATAGAAGGAAAGGTAATTGAGAGAATAGAAGGAAGCCAGTGAGAGAGAATAGAAGGAAAGGCCAGTGAGAGAGAATAGAAGGAAAGGCCAGTGAGAGAGAATAGAAGGAAAGGCCAGTGAGAGAGAATAGAAGGAAAGGCCAGTGGGGAGAGAGAATAGAAGGAAAAGGCAGTGAGAGAGAATGAAGGAAAAGGCCAGTGAGAGGGAATAAGAAGGAAAGGCCAGTGAGGAGAGAATGAAGGAAAGGCCAGTGAGAGAGAATAGGAAAAGGCCGGTGAGGAGAGAGAATAGAAGGAAAGGCCAGTGAGGAGAGAATGAAGGAAGAGGCCAGTGAGAGATAGAGGAAGAGGCCAGTGGAGAGAGAATAGGAAGGAAAGGCCAGTGAGAGAGAATAGAAGGAAAGGCCAGTGAGAGAGAATAGAAGGAAAGGCCAGTGAGAGAGAATGAAGAAGAGGCCAGTGAGAGAGAATGAGAAGGAAGAGCCCAGTGAGAGAGAGAATAGAAGGAAAGGCAGTGAGAGAGAGAATAGAAGGAAAGGCCAGTGAGAGAGAGTGAGAAGGAAAGGCCAGTGAGAGAAAGAGTAGAAGAGGAAAGGCCAGTGAGAGAGAGAGTAGAAGGAAAGGCCAGTGAGAGAGAGAGAGAGTAGAGAGAAAGGCCAGTGAGAGAGAAAGTAGAGGAAAGGCCAGTAGAGAGAAGTAGAAGGAAAGGCCAGTGAGAGAGAGAGTGAGAAGGAAAAGGCCAGTGCGAGAGGTAGAAGGAAAGACAGTGCGAGAGAGAGAGCAAAAGGAAGAGCTAGTGAGAGAGGCAGGAAAGGCCAGTGCGAGAGAGAGAGAGAGCAGAGGGAACAGCAAGTGAGAGAGAAAAAGAGAGAGAGAAAAGCAGAGAGAAGGGAAGAAGGAGTAAGAAGAAAGCGAGTGGAGAGTGAGAGTGAAATCAAGGAAAGAGATTTAAATAAATATTTATTTACAAAATAAGAAAAAATTTACAATAAACAATGACTGATATATCAAGGCTACATTGCCATGGCTCAATTTCATTAAAAATAAAAATCCCATTGAGATGGTAAACAAACAAAAAAAAAAAGCTTAAATCAGTGGTCAGCAAAGTAAGCTTCCTAAGAATTGACTACCTCAGCTAAGTTTGACACAAGGCCAATATGATTGAGTAATCATTAATCCATTGCACTAATTAAATTCTTTTTTTTATAATCATATCGCCTCAAGCAAGGAAGTTTAATGCCACTGGTGCGCAGGGGTTACATAGGATAAAAGTTATCAGAAAGAGTGACAGGTTATAGGGGATGTCAGGAAGTGGATGGGAGAAGGAAAATAATACTGATGAGAGTGGTGTGGACAAAGAAAGGAGCATGAGAGAGAGGATGCAAGTCAGTGAGATAGGAAATGACAATTAACTTCACATTTATATTCTTGGAGATTGTAGCTGTCAGGGAAGCAAGTAAACAGAAGGGAATTCTACAGGCGGTCAGTAAGACTAGTTTGCTTACCATGGCAAAGCCCCCTACTCCTGCAAGAATTGTGCAACACCAAATATCATTATTTGGACAGTACTAAACTGATGTTCTGTAAATCATTCCAATTTTAAAATAGGTAAAAGACTAATCAATTCCAAGAAATAGCAGACACAGAAAGGAAACTAGAAGACCTCTGACAGAAGGTAGTGAAGGAAAGTAAGAAGAAAGGACTAAACATCAATTGCAAAAATACAGAATGCATGGTTGTTAGCAAATGGAACAGCCCAATATGCAAATTACAAATTAGAGATACCAAAATCAAA
The DNA here is from genome assembly GCA_037127315.1 of Ascarosepion bandense. Classification (NCBI taxonomy): domain Eukaryota; kingdom Metazoa; phylum Mollusca; class Cephalopoda; order Sepiida; family Sepiidae; genus Ascarosepion; species Ascarosepion bandense. Next base: position 15,752 of record JBBBDQ010001661.1, on the reverse strand, counting down.
CAAGTCCAAATTTAAATATTTGAGAAGCATCTTAATAGAGGCAGGAAAGTGTGATACTGAACTTTGAAAGAGCATTTGAATAGCAAAAGATGACTTTCAAAAGTTAAACAAAGTATTAAGAAACAGGAAAATTTTATCAGAACCAAAGAAAAGAGTACTGAACTGTTATATAATACCAGTCCACCTATATGACAGTAAATGCTGAACAATCCCCTCACAGATGAAGATACTTGAAGCAACAAAAATATGGTTCTACAGAAGGATGCTGAGAATACCATGGACCAAACATGTGAGTAATGGGAAAGTTTTAGAGAAAACATAAATGAAAAATATACTTTGGGCGATCATGTCTTGAAAGAGGCATGACTGACTGGGCAGAAGATTATCCCACAGTAGGATGCCATTGCTTTCTGCGGTGGACTGGTTGCCGACCAAGGCTATAGAACCCAATCTGTCCTGTTATTTAACCCATAACTGGAAGGAATAGATGGATTAATACCTTTCCCAAGGGTATTTGCGCGTAAGTGAATGCAATGAATTCGGCTGGAATTCGGACTTGGCTCCCCGATTTCTTGTTCCAAGCCAATATCCAATGCACCACAATGCACATCCCAGAAAGAGAGAGTTTAACTTTTAAAGCACATAATGAGGAAAGGAAAGAGGGCTTGGAAAATTTTACACTGACAGGACAAATTGAAGGCAAGAGGAAGAGAAGAAAACGCTACATAACTTACCTAGTCAACTTAAGTAAATGGATGGCGAGGCAAGGTTTAGCAGAGATAAGAAAAAGAAGTAATTTATGAAGAGCTACAAAGGACAAGTCAGTCAGTCAGTTAGGTGCCATACGTGAAACACGCTTGGGCGATCATGTCTCGAAAGAGACATGACTGACTGGGTAGAAGATTATCCTGCAGTAGGTTGTCATTGCTTTCTGCGGTAGACTGGTTGCTAACCAAGGCTACAGAACCCAATCTGTCCTGTTATTTAACCCATAACTGGAAGGAAGAGACGGATTAATACCTTTCCCAAGGGTATTTGTGCATATGTGAATGCAATGAATTCAACTGGAATTCGAACTCGGCTCCCCAATTTCTTGTTCTGAGCCGATATCCAATGCACTACAACGCACAAAGGACAAGAAATTGTGCAAATCCTTGATTGCATATGTCTTAAAGAGACACACTTTCTTCGTTCTGAACAATATATATTTTATTATTTGAATATTTTGGAAGAAGAAATTTTTTTAAAAAAATTAAGAATTTGAAACAAGATTGGTTTAAAACCATTTAATAATTTATACCATTTATTAGCAATAAAGAATTTTTCTTATTCCAAATATCTTTAATCTGAGACTATATAAAAATGTTGCTACTTTGGCACATAGATGACTGTCAAAGAAAACGATTGGTTGATTAATATCAATCAACATCTTTTCCAACACACCCTTAATTAAAAAAAAATCAACTATGGGTTAATAACAGGATGTGCATCAGGAAAAAAAAAATTACAGTATTTGCATTATTCAGACTATTATCCTCATCTTTGTTGCCATTTGCACAACGTTTCAGTTGTTGTACACTCCGGCTTTCTTCAGATGCAAGGAATTTTGATCTGAACCCTTTATTACAATCACCAGGATATATCATTCTCATCCCTTGCATAGTAGTGCTTCTTTTTGAAGTCATGAGTTATCTCCCTCTAAGTTACTTGTTCATCACCGCTGTAGCCTGGTATTGAACTCACAACTCTTTGGGTCAAGTCATAGGAACTAACCAACATCGATATCCGGTGGATATAGACATTGATTAGTTGATGCAATATTCACTTGCACCCCTCCACCTGCCAAAGAAAGAATTATTTTTTACAATTCAAAATGTGTTTTGGCTTTAAATAACCCACAAAGGGTTGATAAACCATAAAAAGAAAAAACAAAACCACTCAATCTTTAAATTTTGAAGTCTATAATAAGCAGAGAAAAAAAGCAATTGATTTTTATTCATCTTTTATGTGACTAAAATAACTAAAAGGTTATATCATAATTTGTTGGTGAGAGATTTATTCTCAACACGGAGATCTACATGACGTGCCTTGAGGAGATAGTACGACCCTGAGTCAAGAGGGTGGCTGCTGGAAGAACACATGTCTGGCAAAAGGACCCCCAACATGCCACATAAGCAGGAGAACCCAGTCATGGCTGTCAGACAATTTCTGTAATCACATTACCCCTTACATCTGGCCACCTAACTCCCCAAATTGCAACCCCTTTTATTATTATGTGTGGGGCACAGTTGAGCATGTAACACCGAAGACGAACTAAAAGAATGAGTGGCTAAAATAACTAAAAGGTGATGTTATATTGTTGCTCCATACAAATAACTACAGGTCAGACTAACCTAAGCTTAGACTATGTCAGAATTTAATAAACTTTCTAGCAGAAATTGAGCCAATTTTCAAACAACAGCGAAAATTATCAAGCAGAAATACAGCAGCTGAAAAGATTGAATTTTTTTATAATCATATCGCCCAAAGCAAGACATTTCACTGCAACTGTTTTGCAGGGGGTTACATAGGAGGAAAGTTATGAGAAAGAGTGACAGGTTATAGGGGGTGTCAGAAAGTTGGTAAGAGTAGTCAGTAATCAGTTTATACATTGATTGTAATGTAGAATTGATCCCCCACTTTATATCCACGTTATAATAGTATACAATTTTTTTTTTCTTTATAATCATATCGCCCGAAGCAAGGAATTTCACTGCAACTGTTTTGCAGGGCGTTACATAAGAGGAAAGTTATGAGAAAGAGTGACAGGTTATAGGGGGTGTCAGAAAGTGGGTAAGAGAAGGATGAGAATACTGATGAAGGCGGAGTGAATGGAGAAAGGAGTATCAGAGAGAGGATGCAAGTCAGTGAGATAGGAGATGACTATTGACTTTACATTTAAATTCTTGGAGATTGTAGCTGTCGGGGAAGCAAGTAAATGGAAGGGAATTCCATTGGCGGGAAGTGCAAGAAAAGAAGCTGTTGGAGTAAAATTTGTGTTTACATTTTCTTGATTTCACAGTAAAAGGGTGGGACTTAGTTTGCTAATCTTGTGGCTCAAGTAAATTCATAAATGGGGGGGCACCAGTAAGCTAAGTTCATTGGAATGAATATTAATCTTATTGATTACTGTTAAAGCCGACAAATTATGCTGCTACTGGCTGGATAAGTAACATTTATGGAATAGTGGTTTGCTTAAGTATCGTTTTTTTTCTATTGGCCATATTGTCCTTCTGGTATGCCAGTCTCATGTGACAATGTTCTGAAGCAGTGCTTCTCAACCTCTTTTGTCCAATTCACCCTTTCGCTTATAATGGGATTACCCTACTTTCCAAGATTGTCTGACTAAAAAGGTGTATTCCAAATAGCACGAATATATCATTGAATAATCTTCATTCTTTTTTATATTACTATATATACATTAATTATTTCTATATCTTCAGTACATAGGCGATCATAGCCCTCCACATCTCCCTGTCCCTTGTAGTTTTTAATATATTTTGTCATGTTATTTCTCCCAAACCCTGCTCTACCGTCTATTTACTTAAATCCATCATTTTTGACACTTGCTGTCCCCCCCCCCATCCCTATTTCTGTCCTGTAAGTATCAGATTCGCTAAACCCTCCCTCTGTATTAAATGTCCCAGAAACTTCAATTGTCTCTTTCTGGTGTTAAGCATAAGTTTTCTTTTTGTTTAAATTCTCTCCAAAACATTGTCACTGCTCAAACGTACACTCAGCATCCTTGTGCATATCTGTTGCTTCAAGTTTCTCTTTCATCTTTGAGGAGATTGCCCAGCATTCGCTGCCATATAGGAGGACAGACCTCATATCACAGCACTCTTTTCCTTGTTTCCAATGAAATTTTCATGTCTCTATTGTGCAAAAGGAACACATGGAGCTACTTTGTGTTAAGTTAAAGGAAACATCAAAGTGTCACTGAATCCTAGAAACAGGCACACAAGTGAAAATAAAGAAATTAAAGAAATCTGGGGGATGAAGGCAGTAGATTAAGTGAAGCTGTTTTTAGTAACTGACAACTTGACTGATCAAGAGGTCAAAAAATGAACTTCGGACACACCCCCTTCAACCACCACCTTTTTCAACTCCCAACCACAAGCAATGAATGGTAAGAAAAAAAAAATGGTATAAAAGAAAGACCAAGAATAAAAACACAAGCTCCATTCATGATTGTGCCTTTGGCTGGTCTATTTAGAAAGAGGAAAATAAGGAGGGAGAAAAAAGAAAAATGAAAAACTCAATCAGATCCCAGCAGAAAACAGAAATAGTAAGCAGGCCAGTGGAACACATCATTCATTCATTCGTTCATTCAGGGATTGTAAAAATGGAGTAGGCATAACAGTGTCACACATTCAAATCACTTAAACCCAAGGTTCTTACAATCAAGTGTTTATACAATCTTAGTAAGCCACATTTATCTCATTAAAAATGTTAAGCCAATCAGATATGCAGAAAATGCTGTAAAAATTTTACAACCCTCTTTAAGAGTAAGCCTAAAAATTAACATACGTCAAACAGAAATCCAAAAGTGCATTAGAATAGTATAAGATGATTTCCAAAATCTGAACAGGAAACCCTTCATTAGAAACCAAACCAAAAAAAAAAAAAAAAAAAAAAAAAAAAAAAAGAAAGGAGGAAAAGTGAATTGCATGTGATATCAATCCTTCTGTATAGCAGTTAACATTTGTTTCTTATATATAAATTATAATTTTTGTGTTCTGGTCACCTGATGATCACGATAGTGTGAAACTTCAGTAGTAGTATAAACTTTGTCTCTTTTTGAGTAGTGTTATTAGGTAGCAGATTTGCTCTGCCTTAGTTATTTAGACAAACCACTTTTTTTGTAGTGAAGTGAATACTGACTTGGAATGAGAAATTGGGGAGCAGAGTTCAAATTCCAGTTGAATCCATTGCATTCACTTACGCACAAATACCTTTGGGAAAGGTATTAATTCATCTCCTCCCTCCAGTTATGGGTTAAATAGCAGAACAGATTGGGTTCTATAGCCTTGGCTGGCAACCAGTCTATTGCAGAAAGCAATGGTAACCTACTACAGGATAAGTTTCTGCCCAGTCAGTCATGTCTCGAAAAAGACATGATCGCCCAAGCATGTTTCACGTATGGCAGTTAACTGACTTTTTTTTTTTGTTTAGGTTGGTTTCTGGCTTTGATTTTCTTTTTTGATTTATTGGCCATTTTTTTTTTTCTGGGCACTCTTGGTTTTAGCATCAGTTTGTTTTTATTGTGTGTGTATGTGTGTGTGTATATATATATATATATATATATATATATAATTAAATTTATCATCTAATTAGAAATACATTGCGATACTGAAATTTCTGTGTTTCGAGATTTTTACCCCGTTATCAGGCAATGTTAGATCATTGTTGTGAAAACGGTTATATGCTCTACAATATTTATTGTATTGAGCACTTTTATAAAAAAAAAAAAAAAAAAAAAAAAAAGTAAATGCCGGAGAACTAGGAATTGTAAAACTGTTGGTTCTCTTCACCTATATATATATATATATATATATAAGGTATTTCAACAGGAAAAGTTCTCTCAAACATATTTCAATAAATAATATGGATAAGTTCTGTCAATCAACTTTTTTTATCAAATCTTTCGAATTTTCAAATTAGTCATTCATTTTACTGATAAATCTGCCAAAATTCACATTAACTTTTATTTTATATTATCCTCCACCTCCACCCCCAAATATTTTCAAATGATACTCCATTTATTTTCAACGGTTTTTCTGTATGTAGTTATACAATGGGTTTTTAATTCATATATGTTTTGTACATTTAATGAAATTTATTTCAACTCTCTCAAGCTGATGTCATATAAACAGTCAAATTGAAAAATATGTGTGTGTATTTAGGCAGCATATCTTCATTTAAGCATGTTTGATTAAGTAATCTAGACATGTCTATTTTAATTTGAAACTTCTTGTTACAAATAAGTTTATCCAAAAGGATTAAAATATAAATAGACATGTCTAAATTATTTAATCAAACATGCTTAAATGTTATATCATTATCTTCCCATCTACATATATCTGTTACCCATTTTTGTTGGTACTGGAAATCATTTAAGTGGATGAAGCTGTTCCAACAAATCAGAAACAGTCATGATAATGATGAGATTAGCCGTTTCCATACAGGAAACGTTCAAGATTCAACATGGAGCAACATTATAATAAAATCTTTTAGTTATTTTAGTCATTTGTTCCTTCAGTTCATCTTTAGTGTTACAAGAAGTTTTACTGAAGGGGTGGGACCTAGATGCCAATCTAGTAGCACAGGTAAATTCATGTGGTCAGGGCACCAGGAAAAAAGCTCGTCAGAGTGGAAGACATGAAAATATTTGTAGAAAAGACAGAGGGAAGCCACACCCCATTGGTGAGAAAGTGGCTGGAGCCAAGCTGCCAAGTCAGGATCAACTACGCTGCAGATCCTTATTTGGATTTTGTTAAGAGAAGGGATTTATTCATTCTAACCGACTTTATTCTAACCATTCGGCCAATGAATGCTAAATGCTTCCTGTATGCTAACCATAGCATTGCCAAAGCCTAAAAAATATTTTCATAACTTAATCTCGGAAATTAGAACAAGAGGTACATCAGTAACGTATTTGAGCAACCAAAGCCCAAGTCTAAAAACAACTGAGAGGAAACAAAATAACAAACAAGTATTCAGCATAACAATGGCTTCAGGATGGACACCATCATGTGGGAAGGTTAAAAAATGGAAGCGATAAACAAACACGAACAAGGGAGATAATTATGTAGCTTGAATGCTGGCAAGAAGCAAAAAAGCTTGGTTTTAATTAAGACTAGTGAAAACATCTGAAAATAATAATGTAATTCAAATACACCTATAAAAAAAATAAATGGTAAAATGACTAGAATTTAACATTTGTTAGGCCAACAGGAATTTAACCAAAAGTAATCAACTATAATATTTAATTGTTTATGGTCATATCACGTTGAATACACCGGTTCTCACTCGATCACCAAAGTTAAGCAACGTTGAGCCTGGTCAGTACTTAGATGGGTGACCACTTGGGAATACCAGGTGTTGTAAGCACTATTGAGGGATATGCATTGTGGTGCAATGGATGTCAGCTCAGAGGGGGAAATCGGTGAGCCGAGTTCCAATTCGAACACTCTGCATTCCCTTACGCACTGGTACCCTTGGGAAAGGTATTAATCCATCCCTTCCCTCCAGTTATTGAGGTCTGTTGTTCTGTGGCAGACTTCTGCACTGATTGTTTGTTATCAGCAGTTCCAAAAAGTGTGGATGGTGCTACACAAGCCTTTACCACTTAAAACAATTCTTTGTGTGGCAGTCTGAGTTAGACACTCATACGTCGAAATCGACTGGAGAGTCCATAATAATATTTAATTAGTCAATAAATTTATCAATGGATTTATGCTATTCACCAACTTCAGAATTTTCCAAATTTTGATAATTTTCTAATGAATTTCTATCAATTCCCCAATTCTTTTGTACAATACACAGTTATCAATAACACAACAGTTTCTAACTTGACATTTGTAAATAAAAACCAAGTACAGATGATTCCAGATTTCATAAACAGTAGATTTGACTTCTAACTGCCATTTCCCTTCAGGACATTGGCTGTCATGGCTCTCTATGACTTCAAGTTCTTTCTGTTCTGCTAATCATTCAAGCAAATCACCACATTCCCTCTTGCCGACTGTTACGAGGATGCATTTATATACAATAATAATAATAATAATAATAATAATGTTTAAAAAGTTGTAGTAACTGACTCCTACTTGTTACAAAAAAGTTTTAATTCAGAAGGTGGTTGTAAAAATAAGGAAATTAGAAATAGAATGTTTGGAAGTTTGTAGAATGTTCAAAAGGTTCTAGAAGGATGCAAATTAGGTGTTAGCCCCTATAAAAATACGTTTTGGGCATGAAACTATCAGTTGATAAGAGGATGGGTTGACCTCTACAGCTCCGGTAGATTCAGGATGTATATCCGGCTGTAAGAATCCCTAAGTCTACGACAAAATACTATAACTTGAAACAGTTGATAAAAGAATATGCTGACCTCATCAGCACCGGTTTTGATTCAAGAATTATATTCCAGCCGAAAGAATCTCTCTTGTCGATGACAAACCAAAACCTGAAAGAGTTGTTAAAAGGATTTTGCCGTCATATCAACTCTGGTAAAAATTCTAGGATTGAGATCCAGCTGAAAGAATTTCGCAGACAAAGTCTGAGCAACTAAAACCTAAAGAAAAACCTCATAGAACTACCTGGGTAAATACATATTTTTGCCTTTTTCATTGACCAAGCCAATAATTAGTCTTTATATACGCATTTAAGGATTTCCAAAAACTATAGCACTTAAATTCCCTGCCAACTTAACAGGAAAGATATTTGACAACTTACTTTCCCTCCTCTCCTCGTAACACTTCGCCTTACCTTTTCTTTCTTTCCTTGTAACACTTCGCTGTGACAGTAGTAAACTATGTCTCTTGATTTGAATGCCAAACTGAAGTGTATATTTGTAAATATTTTTATCTAATGTTTTGTAAATTAAATATTTGTCTGTATTTTAACTCCAAGTTCTGCTCAATCATTTTCATTTTTCCTTTTCTTACACTAACACGTAACACCGACAATATGTCTTGTGAGTGTCAAAATTTCCAAGCCCTCTTTCCTCATTATGCACCCTCGTAATTTCAATTCTTTTTTTAGTGCTAAGTATCATCTTTGTTTTGATTTTATCTAAAACTTTGTTATTGCTCACATTTTCCAGCCTTGGCATTCATTTCTGTTGACACAAATCTCTTGTACATCTGTGAGGAAATTGTCCAGCATTCACTGCCATATTGGAAGACATAATATACAACAATTCAGTACATTTTTTTTTGTCTCCAATGACACTGTATTTATATTTTGAACAGGATCCCACCCAAATTATATATATATATATATATATATATATATATATATATATATATATATATATATATATTATTTTCTGACAAATATAATATGCAAAAGGTTCAATGAATACTTATCTACAAAAATTGTTTAAGGGAAACAAAGGAAAAAAGAAAAAAAGCAAATAAAAAAAAAAACTCTTTCTTATTTTTCCCAACTAAATAAAACTTTATTTTTCCATTTTTTATATTTTTCCATTTCCAGTTACCTATATTATATCTACCAGCAAGTTAGCTTTTAAAAGTCAAAACTCAATAAAACTATATTTTTATTAAAAATATATATTTTTAAAGTATGAGGGGGAAAAATAGCTAAACTGAAGGATATATTTATTTTGAGAAAATCATACATTTAAAAAAAAAAAAAACACAAAGGGAAAAAAATTGAAAATAGTATCAGATTGTTATTACTCATCTTAGTTGTTAGAAGACAACATTTTGGTTGAGGCACCATTCAGGTGTATCATCAAACTTGGTAAACATCTTGGAATTTTAAACTGAACCCTTTAATAAATTTTTGGGGGAAGACTTCTTATGCTTTCCATGCTTAGGGGATTTTTTTCTCTAATGTTTATTTCTTTTTATTATTCCATCCCAGGCAAGGTGATAATGCCACTAAGACACAATGGGTTACTGGGAGTGGAAGAGAATGAGAAAACTCGTGATGGAGTAGATAGACTAAACTATCGCCCAGTTCACACTCCACCCACACCTATTGAACAGGTGAAGAGGCTCATCCCTTGTTTCCTGTTTAGGATGTGGTTTCCGGTTTTCTCTTTTCTAATCTTCTCACTCTTATGTAGCCCCCTGCACATCAGTGGCATTACTGCCTTGCTTGGGGTGATATGATTAAGAAACAAAAAAAAAGAGAAAGGACAATAAAATAACAGGATTCAGAGACAGAAAATGATGACCGACTTTTCATTTAAATTTTCAAAAATTGTAGATGGCAGAGAAGCATCAGTAAAATGTTCCACATGTGAGAAGTATGAGAAAATAAACTATTATAATAAAACTTACAATTACAGTTATTTCAACAGTAAAATGATGGAAAATAATTGCTAATCTACTAGTGCGTTTAAATTCATAATCATGGTACCAAAGAAGAGAGCTCATTAGAACAGCTACCATGAAAATATTTATAGAAAAGCCATGTCATTAGAAAGTGACTGAAGCAGGGATGCCAGGTCAGGACCAATAAGATTACATATTCTTCCTTGGATTTTGTCAAGAATCTCAAAATATATAGTCAGAGCACCAGACTAGATATGGTACCTATATTCAATGTAAAGACAAATGGATTTGGTTTTTTTATTTTTATGGCACATCAACTTCGGTGGGTCATTTATTGCCAACTAAATTTTATTTATTTATTTATTGCTGGTAATACCTTTTTCTTTCAACAATTTATTATTGTTTTAATATAAGTTTTGTGTCTAGTAATAGTTTTTTTCTTTTTTGAGTATCAAGATTCATTGGGATTTGTTTTTAAGGGCAGGGTCCCCAAGTCCTACCCTTGTTATTTAACCCATAACTGGAGGGAAGGGACAGATTAATACCTTTCCCAAGGGTACCAGTGCTTAAGTGAATGTAGGGTATTCAACTGGAATTTGAACTTGGCTCACCGATTTCTCTTTCTGTGCTGATATCCATTGCACCATAACGTGAACCCAATCCGTCAATAAACGCTTACAGCACCTGGTATTCCCAAGTGGTCACCCATCTAAGTACTGACCAGGCTCAACGTTGCTTAACTTCGGTGATCGAGCATGAACCAGTGTATTCAATGTGATATGGCTGTAAGCCAGGACAAATGGAAGATTTATGACTGTGTAAGATGCATTCTGTCGAGATTTCTTATCATTTGAGAGTTACCAGTTTTATTCTTTATGACATATCATTATCAGTTTTAACAGTACTATACAACCCACTACTATCTACTAAATGGTTGAGTCAATGGAGACTAAACTGGTTCCCCCACCAGGTTTTTCTGGTATATAGGTTGACTAGACAAACAGCAGTATTAGAAACAGGGCCTGTCAAATAGTGAATGAATTTTGTCTGGTCAACGGCCATCTGGCACAAATGGTTAGACTGAGTCCCATAATAATGGATGTAGCTGATGTGGTGGTAAAGTGGCATCTTGGACATCCAGGTTGAAGGGATCCCAATATAAAATCAAAGACCATCTGTCCTTGACTAAGGTAAGTTTTCAAGTTAGGGCATACTGGATGTAGTTTGACCTGGAATGGGATAGTGTCCCACCAAGTCAACATACCCAAGACATCCTCTACATACACTACTGACCATAAGTTTGGGACCACCCAAATTTTTAGCAGAATCAAATTCGCGGAGTTTGTATTTTTTTGTCATTCTTATGCAGATGTCAAATAAAACAAAAAGTATTCTTTTCAACTTTAAAGTAAACATTTACTCAGTTTGCTGCTTGACTCCTCGTATTGTGATCAAGTTTTTGCCGAAAATTCAGATTTATTCAGATATTATAATTACGGTATAATTTATTTTTGTAAACCATATTACTACGGTATAAATGGCAAGGAAGAAACAGATTAGCATTGAAAAAAAGAGCTCAGGTTGAAATTCTTTCGAAAGAAGAATATTCTGAACGTGTCATTGTTAAAAAATTAAGCCTATCAAAAAATGGCATGCATTATTGCCTTCAATATTAAATATTGACAGAAAAAGATCTGGTAGTCCCAGAGTAACATCTATTGTAGAGGATAGGCACTTGATCATATCTAACAAGAGGAATAGAAGAAAAACCCCGGAATTAACAAGTGAAATGAATTCTACTTGGCAACATCCAGTATCTGTTAATACTGTTAAGAAACAACTTCATTCTGCTGGGCTTAATTAAAGGTTGTGTAGCAGTTAAGAAACCATTATTAAAAAAAGGAGAATAAGGGATGAAATTGATGTACAGTTGAAATGAACTTCTTAAAAATAAACAAATGTTGTTTAAATGCTTGCAGGATGCTTGGAAATCACTTTCACCAACTTATTTTTATAAGTTATTAGAAAGAATGCCAAGGATTTGCTCTGCAGCAATAAAGACTTGTGCTGGTTTCTTTGATGAAAAGAAAATATGAATTAACTTTAAATTTTTTTTTCAATTGGAGCAGATAGACTAAACTATCGCCCGGTTCACACTCCATCCACGTCTATTGAACAGGTGAAGAGGCTCATCCCTTGTTTCCTGTTTAGGATGTGGTTTCCGGCTTTCTCTTTTCCAATCTTTTCACTCCTATGTAGCCCCCTGCACATCAGTGGCTTTACCACCTTGCTTGGGGTGAGATGATTACAAAAATTTTAATTATTGTATAATTGTGAGCAACAATGAAATATATCTATATTCTTCTAAGACATAAAATTTGTTATTTCTTTCTCTTAGAGAATAAATCTAAGTGGTCCCAAACTTATGATCAGTAATGTAGATAAAAAACATCTCCAGCTTTTAACATAGATATCTCAAGGAAACTGAGCAGGTGCTCAGCTGCACCACGACCCTACAACCACACAAAGTCATTGGACTAATGGTAATGATGGTGAAACTTATTCACCTTTGAAGAAACAAAAGTGGCAGTTTGACTTTTCAGCATTAACAGACAGAGGTAATGAATTCACAAATACCTTGAAATACCAGAACCAATTGATGATGAAATGCATGGAAAGAGGCTCATCCCTTGTTTCCTGTTTAGGATGTGGTTTCCGGCTTTCTCTTTTCCAATCTTTTCACTCCTATGTAGCCCCCTGCACATCAGTGGCTTTACCACCTTGCTTGGGGTGATATGATTACAAAAATACCTTGAAATACCAGAACTAATTGATACCAATTGATATGAAATGCATGGAAAGAGGCTCATCCCTTGTTTCCTGTTTAGGATGTGGTTTCCGGCTTTCTCTTTTCCAATCTTTTCACTCCTATGTAGCCCCCTGCACATCAGTGGCTTTACCACCTTGCTTGGGGTGATATGATTACAAAAATACCTTGAAATACCAGAACTAATTGATACCAATTGATATGAAATGCATGGAAAGAGGCTCATCCCTTGTTTCCTGTTTAGGATGTGGTTTCCGGCTTTCTCTTTTCCAATCTTTTCACTCCTATGTAGCCCCCTGCACATCAGTGGCTTTACCACCTTGCTTGGGGTGATATGATTACAAAAATTGATACCAATTGATATGAAATGCATGGAAAGTGGAGTAAAAAGATTGTATAAAGAATTTCGTTCAAAACTACACAAACGTTGCTGAATTTAAAGAAGGCTGCAGCGTATGAAAACTGAAACGCCATGAGTATAACAACCAAGATGAACAACAAAGCATATAATAACGACAATTTCTCATTTTAAAACTGAAACAAGGCTGGCGATAATGAATGAAACATTATCAGCATAACAACTAGAATGAGCTAGCTGGTTTGAATAGCAAAGCAAATAAACAGTCAGTTAAGTGCCATATTTGATACATGCTTGGGTGATCATGTTTCGAAAGAGACATAACTGACTGGGCAAATTTTCTAGCAGCAGGTTGCTATTACGCTTTACACTAGACTGGTTGCCATCCAAGGCTATATAACCCAAACTATCCTGCTATTTCACCCATAGCTGGAGGGAGAGATGAAAGATTGATATGTTTTCCCAAGGGTATTTGCACATAAGTGAATGCAACAAATTCAACTGAAATTTGAACTCAGCTCTCCAATTTTTCATTTCAAGCTAAACACCAAAGTATGGTTTGAATAGTAGAGCATATAATAACAATAATTCCTCGTCTCAAAAATTAAATAAAGGCTGGAGATTACAATGACTGAAACATTATGAGTAAAACAACCAAGATGAGCAAGAATAGCAAAGCAAATAATGAAAATTTCTCATCCCTAAAATTCTAATAAAAAATAGACACGGGTTATTACTACAAAGAGTTTAAACCCATAAAACAAAATTAATTATATCCTCCTTCTTCCAACCAGAGCCCAAAAAATACAACATCAACACCAGGAGAGATGGCAAAATATACAAGTAAACAAAAGTGTAGAGTTTGTCTAAGATTTTCAAATTCTTTTACAATGGCTTCTTTATTCAGAAAAGCATGCCACTCAAGAAAAGATTTACTGATATAGTTTTTGCGGAGTGAAGAGGATTGGACTTTGTGGGATGGAGATTGTGCTCCTTACCCCCACCCCCCAAATTATCAACTCTTGAACAAACAAACTATTCAATAGCATTAATAGCTCTAGACTTTAGAATTTGGAAGTAACGCTTATGAGCACAATTAGATTATTGGTAGTTTTTAAGTTTATTTTTTAAAAATTTATTGATGAACAACAGGGATTTCCAAATGTTGCAACACAAGGGCCACATGATATATAATATATATTTTTAGTAGGTTATAGAAAAAATTATTCAGTTTCATAAATTAATAAAATTTAAATGATTAAGTTTTATTTAGAATTATCTTTTAAAAGCATGATTCAGAACAAAAAAAATGCTTGTAAAGAAAAAATATTATGATTCAATTTGAAGACATGAAAGTTGTTTGGAAGTACTTAACTCAAAGCTTATGATTTGATTGAAGATCAGCTGAAATGTATTAAAACATAATTTCTCTAAATTGCCAAGTGAAAAAAAATTCTACTTAATTCTAAGACTTAATTCTAATTGGAATTTTAATTAAATTCTTATGAGTTAAATCTTCAAAATAATGAACATTGCACAATAAAGAAAGGCTGTAATGTAAAAAAAAATTTGAAGCACATGCCTAAGTACTGGTCTTGAATACCAAACTTGGAAGATTTTAAAAAATTTTAACTAGCTTAACATTAAAAATATTGAATATACAAAATTCAAAATTCTAAGAAAAAATTTTTCACATTTAGAAAATAAATTAAAATGTTTTACAAATTCTTTATCTAGCAGATTTTTTTAAATGAGAAAAATTAAAATTCACACTGGTCTAACTTCTACCAGGAGAATAAATTCTGCATATTATAGGGAATGGATGATGTGGTGCAATATAATGGCTCAGAATGAGAACTATGAGACCTGAGTTCAAATTCCAGACAGGCTCATTTCAATCATATATGTGTAATTACCCTTAAGAAAGATATGAATCCATCTATACTTCCCACCAGCTATAGGCTGAATAACTGGACAGAATATATCCTAAAACCTTGGTTGGCAACCAGTCTATTAAAGAAAAAAAATGAAAAAATGAAAAACTACTGAGAAAATGTTTAGCCTAGTCAGTCATAAATCAAAAGAGACATGATCACCCAAGTGTGTATCACTTATCACACTTAAGTGCTCAACTTCAGTCAAAAATGCCAGCAAAATATTTGAGAGGATTATATATATATATATATATATATACACACACACACACACAATGATCTTTATTATAACAGAGAGAACATATATATATATATATATATATATACACGCACTTTTTTTTTCTTTTCTTTATTACTTCACAACATAATTATTGCAAAAAAAATGAAATAAGGTACTGTTTGAGAGCAAACACAAAGAGCTTTCATAACTGGAAACAGAGTCTAATAACTGATAGTAAAGAGAATGAAATGAGCCAATGATGCCTCTTTATTCTCTTTCTCTATGAGCATGACAGGAGGGATATATATATTCACACATACACACACACACATTCACATACACACATATA
>JBBBDQ010001660.1:755000-777787 GCA_037127315.1 Ascarosepion bandense | reverse complement strand
CACACAAATCACCTAAAGAAACTGAAAAGGTCAAAAACATGCTGGCATAATCAGCAGATCTCCCCAACTTAAATATCTAAAAGGCTTACATGTTAAAGGCTTCATTTTCCTTCAAACATGATACATAATTATATAATAAATGAATCAAATGAATTTTTGTCTATATTTCTGAGATGAGGTATTATAATTGTTCAGACTGTTGTCTTCATCTTTGTTGTCTTATTCACAATGTTTCAGTCATTGCACACTCCAACTTTCTTCAGGTGATTGGAATTTTGAACTCACCGGGGGGGGGGTGTAGATTGTTCTAGTTCCACAAGTCATGCTACTTCTGGATGTCTCAGTATCTCGATTTAACTCAACACTAAATTTTTTGATGTTGTTGTTGTTCACTACTGCTGTAGCAAGATATTGAACTTAGAATTTTTTGGGTCCTTGAGGACACATGGCCTAGTAGATAAAAGTGTTGGTTGGATCTAGTGGCATGACTCGTAGAATGAGAACAATCTACCCCAGTGAACAAAATAAAGAGTTCATTTCAAAATTCTACTGACCTGAAGAAGGATGGAGCATGCAACATTGTGACTATGGCAACAAAGATGAGGACAACAGTCCAAACAAAGTAAATAATACAAAATAATTTTGTTGAGTTGAGACAATGCAATCTAATCTTATCACTCCTGATAATCAAATTAAGCGATTGATTCATTTTTTATATATTTTTAATCATTTCACCCAAGCAAGGTAATAAAGCCACTAAGACATGAGGGGTTACTGAGTGTGAAAGAATAAAAACCATTTAAACAGTGAGAACAATAAAAGAAGAGGAATCATAAAGACAGTAGGTAATGATTGGCAATGCATTTAAATTTTTGAAGGTCAAAGTTCAAAGTGACCAAAATGTAATAAAGATAATGACATTATCTATAATGACATGTAAATAATGTCATTCAAGTGATATACACTTGGGCAATCATGTCTTGAAAGTGATATGACTGGGCAGAAAATCTTCCCATAGCAGGTTGATATTACTTTCTGCGGTAGACTGGTTGCTGACCAAGGCTATAGAACCCAATCTGTCCTGTTATTTAACCCATAACTGGAGGGAAGAGACAGATTAGTAACTTTCTCAAGGTTATTTGCATGCAAGTGAATGCATTGAATTCAACTAGAATTCAAACTCAGCACCCCGATTACTTGTTCTGAGTTGATGTCCACTGCACCGCAATGCTATTTGTTAATTTGAAAAGACATTCTTAAAATAATTTTTGGGTCCACCCCACTTTAACATTCAATCCATCTAAATTAGCCCCATAAATATGAGCTCTCAATGTCCAACCCACTTGTTCCATGTACACTTTGCCACAATATATGAAGATAACTTCACAAATAATGCAGGAAACCACAGCTGATATTTACAGAGCAGTTTTGAACATGTTGAATGTTAAGGAGCTAATATCAGACTGCTCTTGACAAACCAAGTATCTGACAGCTAAATGCAACCAGGTTTGCCAGATCTTGCCTGTCTAAAGACCCTTTAAACCACAAAAGAGGAACTTCTCGCGAAGCTTGTCGCACAGTGTTGTTCACTAAATCAAATTCATTTGAATTGCCTCTTTAAATTCTTTGACAACTCTTCAGAAGTAGGCTGGGCCTTCATAGTCCTCTCTCTCACCATCACCAGAGGGAAGAAAGAGAATAAAGAGAGATGATGATGATCTTGATGTTTGGATGCAAGCAGGTGCTATCAGATCCATAAAGCAAAAAAAAAGTACTGCTCTGTAATGTAGAATGAATTTTTTTTATTATTGGTCCTTTTTTCTGCAATGGTTCCCAACCCTGGGGTAAATTACCGCAGTGGGGTACTGATCCCATATTTTGGGGTAATGGATGTTTGGTTTGGGAAGAGGCAATCAGCTTATAATTTCACACTGTGCCAAATTATTAACGATTAACATTATTTCTATGAAAAATTCCCCCTACCCCAATCACAAAGTATTTTTCTTTCAAGCCTTGTATAAAAAAAAAAAAAAAAAAAAAAAATTTCTCCACTTTTTAGACACCAGATGATAGAACTGTGATCATAGTCAAATTCTGGCTAGGTTATGGCTACTATACCTCTGATTATTATAGATTGGTACTATTGTATTGAATAATTTTTATTGGCTGTCTACTTTTGATGTATGAAAATATAATTACATCTTTTCCTATATTATGGGTATTTGCTTATTGAGTTAATGGATAATAGTGAAATTGTATTTTGGGGTAATCGCAGCAAAAAGGTTGGGAACCTATGATCTAGAGGAAAGATCTAAAGAATTTTTCTAACAAAAATATGCTAATGACAAGAATAAAAATGCTTTCCCTTTCATTGACTGTAAATAAATGAGAGAATAAAAGGGAGAAAAGAGAAAAATGAAGAGAAGAATAAAGAGGAAAGAGAGAATGAGAAAAATAAGAAAAGAAAACAAAAAAAAGCGAAAAAATGAGAAAAAAATTGGTCATCTGTGTATTACTATCAACACATCTTTGTTATAAAGCAACACCAAGATCTTCATTTACCAAATATGAGAGCAGAGCTCTGTAAAGATGCTTGAGCAATATATACCCTTGTGCAAATTAATTGAAACAAAACGAATAATAATATCTTTCACACTTTCCCTGATCATGTATACGTTGTCTCTTGGTAGGGTTTTTCTCTTCCTTTCTGTTTTAGACTGATAGATTCAATTTGTTTCTACGCCTTGATGGCATGACTGACACTTGAAAGGCTGACACCAGCAATATCCACAATCTCTTTGTCAGGCTTGCCAGTGTATTTGTGCAGCATTACAATTTTCACACGCTTATTTGGAGAAATGTCTATTGCAGGCAATGGCCATAGGACAACTAATCGACACTCGAGACAATATTGTCTGGGCATGATAAAAGTCTGATGCAATAATGGATGACAATATTTTTCAAAGCCAAACAAATTTCATCATAAATGCCAAAAATAGATTCATATTACTGCACATCACTGCAAATGACCTAATCTGAGGAAAAAATAGAAATTAATTACACCCCATCACTCAAACGGATCTAAAATTGACTATGGTGAAAGAAAGGAAACTAAAGTAGTTGTTTCAATTAATTTGCACAAGGCAAAAAATAGATAAACAGATAGGCAAATAAAGAAATACAAATATATAAGAAAAGAGAGAGATAAGCAGATTAAAATAGATATGAATTAACTACTGCAAATGACCTAATCTGAGGAAAAGTCGAAATCGATTACACCCTGTCACTCCAGTTAGTCTAAAACTGACTGTATGATGAAAAGAAAGAAAACTAAAGCAGTTGTTTCAATTAATTTGCACAAGGGTGTCTATATCTCTGTATCCATCATTGCCTAACATAATTAATTTATTCCGGATACAAGCTTCACTTTACACAATTCAATCCAGTTAATAAGTATCCAGTAGATACATAAGGCAATTAGATTAGCTTCCACAACTGCCACAGATTTTTGGCAGACTCCACCCTTGCAGCATACCCAAATATCATTATAATGAGATCCACACCCATTTTTTGCAATAACACTGGTGAACTGAAAAAGACAAATAAATAAAATGTACCAAATTGGCACAGTGACTCAGGCTAAATTTATTTGCAAGCTTAAAAGCTTCTCATCCCAAACAGATTCCAAGAAATATTTTTATGACCAAACATCAGAATACTAAGTGTGTATATAAATAAAGTATACCTAGTGAGCCAGACAGACCTACCTAGGTTTTTACCTAAACGGATCCAGAGAAAGCCCCTGACGATGCGTTCAGGTAAAACCTAGGTAGGTCTGTCTGGCTCACTAGATATACTTTACTTATTCCGCTCTACCTAAATATTGAGCACTTTTTTTGTTAGTTGATTACTCGTGTCGGGGTCTTTTTCTTTGGGCTACGTGCTGACTCGGTCTGAACTCTTTTGACTGATGTTCATGTACTTAGCTCTTTCTTTTTTTATAACCATTTTTTTCCTTTCTTCATAGGTTCATGGAAGGTTTTTCGACATGAGTATAGTTATTATCTCGTGTATAACTAATATATATATATATATATATATATATATACACACACACACACACACTGATGCCCCCTATATATGAATTTACTCATGCAACAAGATTAGTAACTAGCTCCCATCTTTTACTGGGAAACCAATAAGATGTAAACACAAATTCTACTCCAGCAGCTTCTTTTCTTGCACTTCCCACCTGTGGAAATCCCTTCCCTTTACTTGCTTCCCCGACAACTACAAACTCCATGAATTTAAATGTAAAGTCATTAGTCATCTCCTATCTCACTAACTTGCATCTTCTCTCTCTCTCATGCTCTCATCTCATTTCTTCAGTATTCTCATCCCTCTCCTACCCACTTCCTGACACCCCCCCTGTTTTCTGACACTCCGTCTCATAACTTTCCTTCTATGTAACCCCTTGCACAACAGTGGCAGTATAATGCCTTGCTTGGGGCGATATGATTATAAAATTATATATATATATATATATATATATATATATATATATATATGCAAATTGTTATATATATTCTATTATTTATATATCATATATGCATGGTACTTTTTTGAAAGCACTCAATATCAGTGATAGAGCTAATATATTCAGTTAGATAGGTGTGAGTTTGTGACCCTGGGTTTCAAATTTTTGCGATTGTCAGACAAACTGATTAATTTTTTTAAAAATATTAGATATATGTAGGGCTGCATATATTAGTGTATTTTTATGGAAGTGGGAGGAAAATTTGTTGTGACGTCTCTCATACAAACGCAGACATGGATACACACTTGTACACCCATTGACGTATGCAGAAACACACACACAGACGCACTCACCTACCTACTAACTATATATGAACAGTATAGGACTTGGCATATATATATGTGTGCCATTGCATGCATACATACATACATATGTACATACGCATTCAATTAGTGTAATATATGTATAAATATTGAGCTCTCTGCAGAGGAAAATTTTAAAAACAGTTACTACTTCTGCGATTTGATTTACACATTACTCTTCAGCAATGAATTGAGTTCTTTCGGTGACTAGCGAGTGTATAGACCACTTATATATAACATGCTAAAATTTTCTTTCTCTGATTCCATGTGCCTATGGTTTAGGGGTTAGCACCTCCAACTGACACCAAATTGGTCAAGTTTCGATCCCGGCCAGAAGCAAGTGGATGTCCAGCCACACTGATGAGCTGTGATATAGCAAAACAGGCTTGTATGTGGATGACAAATATATTATGCTCTCATTATGATTGAGCTCTCTAGATTCACAACAGTCCTCACTTCTGCTATTTATGCATTACTTTTCAGCAATGAATTGAGTTCTTTCGATGACTAGCGAGTGTATACACCACTTATATATAACACGCTAGAATTTCCAGTCTCTCATTCTATGACCCAATGGCTGAGGAAGTAGAAACTCCAACTGATACCAAATTGGTCGAGTTTCGATCCCGGACAGAAGCAAGTAGATGTCTAGCCACACTGATGAGCTGTTATACAGCAAATGAGGCTTGTATGTGGATGATGAATATATATGAAATAACATAAGCATATCTAAGTCATTGATGCACAACACAGACATCTGCATATATACTAAATACACATACACTATTTCATACTACTGTAAATGTTATTGTTATCATAATAGATATGCATGTTTAACTAGAAAACCTGTCTTTTAAAAGAGAATTATGTGGATTCTTTTTTTTATGAATTCTTTTGTGCTGTGTCCCTCCTCATTTTCCTGTCAGTTGTAACTTAAGTTTTTATTTCTCATAGACCCTGTTTTTACCAACCATTTGCTCAATCTCAACAAATATGTTACATGCTGCTTTTCTTCAGCCCTCAATAGATACACATATACTATTTCTTACTATTTTAAACATTATTCTAATGGATACTTATGTTTGTGCAGACACCATCTTTTAAAAGTGTGAATTGCGCCTATAGCCAAGTGGATTTTAAACACTCAAGAAAACGTTCTCTTCAATATTTTCATTATTTGTCTCGTGAACGTGCAGGCCGGTAGATATAATTCTTCTTTCATGTGCTGTGTACTTTTTGTCTTTTTGTTATTTCTCCCAAACCCTGGTTTGCCATCCATTTGCTCAAGCTCATCAAGTACGTTATGCACTGCTTTCCTCTGTCCGTCTTTCCATCAATCTTTCCTGTGAGTATCTGGTTTTCCAAGCCCTTCTTCCTCATGTGCCTCAGAAATTTCAACTGTTTCTTCCAGATATTAACTATAAGTTTCCTTTTTGTTTCCATTTACTTTAAAACCTTGTCATTGTCCACATGTTCAGTCGATAGTATCCTCAGCATCCTTCTGTAGAACTACACTACCGACCATAATTATTAGGCCACACCAGTTTTTTTTAAAAGAAATTATCTATTTCACACTATTTTTAGTATTTATTGCCAAGTGGATAATTCTAAATGAAAATAGAATGCTTCTTATGTAATTATTACTTTGCAAAACGTTACAAGACAATGAAGCAAAGATGAACTCGTCCTAGTCACCTTAAATTTTCTTCATTCTTTCATTGATGAAACTGTAATATAAGTAATTATTAAATATTTATAAATTCATTTGATGCACATGTTATTGTGCAGTATTAACAAAAGAACAATTCTATTTTTATTTACAATTATTCACTTGGCAATAAATACTAAAAAAATAGTATGAGATACATCATTTCTTTTAAAACACTGGGGTGGCCTAATAATTATGGGCGGTTTTCCTCTAGATCATATGTTCCCAACCTTTTTGCTGTGATTACCCCAAAATAGAATTCTCTTACTTCAAGTTTCTTATTCATTTTTGAGGAGAGTGTCTAGCATTTGCCTCCTTATCAGTTAAGTGCCATAGGTTTTTTTTTTTTTTTAATCATTTCACCCCGAGCAAGGCAGAAACGCCACTGATGTGCAGGGGGTTACATAAATGTAAAAAGATTAATTAGAAAAGAGTGAGGAGTACAAGCTAGTTAGAAAGGAACAATAGAAAGCTGAGAAAGCAGGTGTGATGACAGATACATACGTGGAGAAAAAGGGAAGGTTATACAGGGGAGGGGAGAAAGCTAGAGGCCAGTGGTTAGTAGATGAGTATTAACTTTGCATTTAAATTTCTGGAGGTTGTAGCCGTCAGGAAAGCAAGAATACGGGAGTGAGTTCCACAGGCAGGAAGTGCGAGAGAGGAAGCTGCAGGAGTAGAATTGTCGTCTGCATTTGGCTAACCTGACTGTGAATGGGTGGGACCCAGTTGCCAGTCTGGTTGCACGGGTAAACACCTGTTGAGGAGGCATCAGTGACTTAAGTTCATCCGAGCAGAAGCCATGAAAGTATTTATAGAAGAGACAGAGGGAGGCCACATTTCGACGATGGGACACACTTAGGCAACCATGTCCCTAAAAAGTCATGACTAACTGGGCAGAAGATTTTCTCGCAGTAGGTTGCCATTACTTTCTGCAGTAGACTGGTTGCCAACCAAGGCTAACTAACCCAATCTGTCCTGCTATTAATCCTATAGGTGGAGGGAGAAGTGATGAATTCATACCTTTCTCAAGGGTATTTCCACATGTGAATGCAATGAATTCAACTGGAATTCAAACTTGGTCTCAGATTTCTCATTCTGAGCCGATATCCCCTGCACCACAGTGCACATCCAGGAGTTTTTTTTTTGTTTCTTTTCCATGTTTGCTATCAACATTGTGTCATCAGTAATTCCCAGTGTTTTAAAAAAAAAAAAAAAAAAAAAAGGACGTCTACTTGAACATGGATATTCATTAAAAACAAAATCCATTATTTCCTTAGAATTTCATATGCGAATGGAGGATGATGAATAGAGAAGTAGATTTTCTTTTATGATATTAGCTCCGTCTGAATATCTGAAGACTTTAAAAGTTATGAAATACCCGATGAGATTTTTTGTTGGAGAAAAACCAACAATTTATCTTTTGACTTCAAAAGTTCTAATAAATTTAAACATAAAAAAAAATAAAATAAAACTAATTAAAACAAAAAACATTTTGTAACAAAAATGATAATTTCACACGTTAGGCCCAACATGGCAGAATATGAATATGACAGATGGCTAATATTTTGTCAATTTGGTCAGGACCAACACAAAGTACATGTCAACTAACCTAAACAAGAGTGGTTGTCAATTTATCTTAAATTTCTTTAAAATTGCAAATGTACAGATTTTTTTTTTGTTTTTCATTTGTACATTGAAGTCAAATCACAATTTTGCAAAGCAATCAACATGGAGATGTTAACAGAATTTTCTGATTTTTAAATTCGATAAAAATAAAAAAATATACCAAAAATTTCAAATGCTTCGAACTTTTGTTGTATATCATTGGCAAATATTTTGCCTCTATTCAATAGAACAAAACATAGATCAGATTTTATGTCAACCTCAGATTATTTAATGTTGAGTTTTGTATGGAACACTGTTGTGGAGTAGTGTTCGTACTGAAGGTTATAATCATGCTAAGTCAGTTGCTAATTGACTTAACGTATCCAAAATATTAGGAACTTGGTAATCTTCAACTGAAAGCTTACTCCTTAGTATTCTGCTAATTGCCGACTAATATCAACTGCCTAGTAGTTCTACTGAACTCCAATAGAAGGCTAAAGAACTCCTTTGAACTCTTATTAATATAGTAGGGAGAGTCCATTATCTGAGGAATAGGTGTGTTTCCCCATAACAGGCACCCAGTGGGGATCAGTAGTAATGGTCAAATAGACTAACTTTGTTAACTCTTATCCAATGCTGTGTCATCCATTGAGTTAGGTTTGATGGTTTTCCATGTCAATCTTTGTTGGGTTATTTTATATTGAATTTTGTATGTGGCACCCCGTCAAGATCAAACTCACTATTCAGTCGTAAGGGTTGGTCAAACAAACCTTGCTAACAACTAGCCCATACCGATTGTCTTTTTTATGTTCTTTTGTATTATTGACAAGAGTAAATCTTTCGATGCATTTGTTTTATTCATTATTTCTTGACTGCATCTTCTTCAGCATCTCTTTTCTTTCATCTGTGCTGGCTAATGCCCACCTCCCTATTTTGAAATTACACTGGTAAGTGGAGCAGAATAAATAGAATGAATGTCATATATTTACAATTTTTTTGCATTATTAGCCATTTTCTTATAAAAAAAAAAAATTTGGCATTCATTGACCGAACATTTAAATGTGCATTGTGGCGCAGTGGATATCACCTTGGAAAGAGAAATCAGAGAACCAAGTTTGAATTCCAGTCGAATTTGTTAACATTCACTTATGCTCAATACCTTAAAGAAAAGTGTTAATCTGACATCTCTCACTCCAGCCATTGGTTAAATAGCAGGACAAATTAGGTTAGTTAGCCTTGGTTAGCAATCACTCTACCGCAGAAATCTCAAATCCAGTAGCTGTTTTTGCTCTTTCCAGTATTAATTGGGATTTTGTTCCTAAACTTTTGTATGACAAACTATTAGTAATATCAAGCATACATAACATACCAAGCATTGAACATTGTCAAGACACATAAATTAGCTTCATTTATTTCTTAAAAAGACCTGTGAACATTGGGTGGTAAAAATTCATCCTTAAAACAATTACATATTAGCAAATAGGTTCTAGTTTCACTGACCTCATTAAGCCACAACTCATTAAAATATGTAGTAAGATAATTATCTTTGCAGAAAAAGATTAAATGTCAGGGGAAAGGGAGTCTTGCTTTATCAGCACTTAAATAAATAAATAAATAAATAAATAAATAAAAATTACAAGATGATATTTTAAATAAAATTATACTCCAAACCAGTTTTTCAAACATTTGTTATGGTAGGCCAAAGTTTATCTTGAATCTAAGTGAAATAAACCCAGAGGCAGGCATTGTAGTATTCATTAAAAAAAAAATCACAACTGGAAAGGCTTGGAGTCAGGTGATTGGCAGACCTGTAAGACATTACCAGTACCTGTAAATTTGTTGATTATTTTTTTATTTTTTTTTTTTATTTTTTCAGTGCATTCTTATTGATTAGTACATAAAGTTTCCAATTTTCAAAAACCATTTGGAAAAAATTCAATATTTAAAGATTTTAAAGTGGTGCTCAGTTTCTCATACATAGTTATAGTAAATCGATCCTCCATTTTGGAAACACTTGCTTTGAGTCGTTGCCCTTTTCCTTTTTTTTTTTTCTCAAAACTTGTAGAAAATTAATGAAAAAAAACAATTCCAGAAATATGTTTTTATTCAAATTTTTTTTAGAATAGGAATTATTTTAAAGGTTTTCTGTCAAAAAAAATTTTTTGACAAAACCTTTACATGTCATATTTTTCATTCCAAATTTTTTTACAACAGGAATTAGTTTCCTTGTTTAGGATTGGGTTTCTAGAAGTAGGGATAAACTCTTGTTCAAAGAACAGGGAGGAGTGTGAACCAAATTTGCTACATATTTTCCACAAGTTGTGACATTAGATCACCTGGCGGACCTGTACGACATTACCACCACTTGTAAATATGTTGATTATAATTTATTTTTACTTTTTGAATGTTATGTATATGCATGCAAATAATCTTTGATATGTAACTATTCCTTTACCAAGAACAGTGTTTTACAACCAAAGATGCAGGCATACACAAAATATTCATTATATAAAAAGGTGTCGATTCACCAACAAGGAGGACAGAAAAATACTTGAATTGAGCAGAAAACAAAGTTGGCAGAATTCATGAGACACCGTTGTGAGTAGAGTAAAAACTTGAGGCCATCAAAGAAATCATTGAACTGAGTTCAAATACCAGCCTAGCCTGTTGCATTTACTTTCATACAAATGCCCTTAAAAAAAAAAAAAAAGCTGACTCTTCAGCAAGCAGAGTAAACTAGGTTATGTAGTTTTGAGCAGCAACCAGCTGAAGAGAAGGAAAACTGCAGGAAACCATTATCTTTCTCAATAAGGAAAACCAATTTACTAAAAGAAAGCCATGAAGAACTATGATCACTTGAGACAAAATTAACAAATAAAATTGAAATCTTGGAGGTCCTTTTCAAGCTCGGCAGCAAGGTTTGCTTTTTCAGCCTCAGTAGATTTTTGATTCAGTCTCTTGCTTAATTTTAAACTTCCCATGCTTAATTGAACGTTTGGTTTTGTTTTTTAAATTGACAAAAATTTCTCTGGTTGTCGGACTTTAAGTTAAAACTTACCAGTTCACCACCCTATTTTTTCTTTTTTTTCCAATTGGAGTAGATAGACTAAACTATCGTCCGGTTCACACTCCACCCACGTCTATTGAACAGGTGAAGAAGTTCATCCCTTGTTCCCTGTTTAGGATGTGGTTTCCGGCTTTCTCTTTTCCAATCTTTTCTTACGTAGCCCCTGCACATCAGTGGTGTTACCGCCTTGCTTGGGGGTGATATGATTAAAAAAAGTTTTCAAATACTGGAGTTTTTTTTTTGTTTTGGTTTTTTGTCCTTTGTAAATGAGCCCAAAATATCTTTTATTTAAATTCCTAGACCTTTCCCAACATATGCTTGCACCTACTGTGTCATTATCATAAACTTGATTTGTTCCATTGCTTATCTTCTGCTGCATTCATACTAGATTAAACAGGCTATTTGTTGTTCTTTTTTGTAATCAGCCATGATTTTTCACCAAAGTAAAAAAAAAAAAAAAAAAAAAAAAAAAAAAAAAAAAAATATATATATATATATATATTCTTTTAAATAAATGCATGTACACAGGTAATAAAACGCAGCAACTTCACTTCTAAGATACCCCTAACATTGTGTGAACAGTGATGCTCTATTGCTTCAATAGAATATTTAAAAAGCCTTTTTGAGAATGTAACATTTTTGTTTTGTATCCATAATCTATCAAAAAGCATTTGGTAAACCCTTCTCCTGTCATTAAAAAAAAAAAAATTAAGAACTCCATTCTTATTGCACGAAGCTTATAAATTCTATAAAACAGTTATTTAAAAATAGATTAAGGACACCATTTATATTTCTTTTTTAGCAATATGCTTTTAGGGTCAAATAAAAATGATAAGGAACACCACTGAAATTAACTTTTCGAAATGGTTAAAAAAAAACTCCAAAAAGCCAGTCGCCAAAGGCCGTCTGAAAATCACTTTCCTTTCCTCATCTTGTGAAAATTGATGTGCACTAATTTTAGTGCGCAAATCCTTACTTACGGCCCTACAGAGTTAAAGGCCACCCTTTTCAAAAGCCCCTGGCAACGGGCTCGATTTAATGATGAGACAAATTGCAGTTATGTTTCTATGACAGCAGATGCAAAAATGGAAGATTTTTCACGCCAAGTTAGACGTCGAAGTAAACAAGGGAGATAAATCATGAGGATGGGAAACAAAGAATGAAAATCAAAAAATAAATAAAACGTAAAAAAAAAAAAGCAATAGATTCTAGAAAAAGAAAAGCAGAAAAGAAACGTAGAAATGAGAGAAGCTATTTGGAGTAATAATTCGCGAATGTGATTCATTTTCTAGAGTCAGCTGGTTGTGTTGTTTCTGCATTTTTTTTTCTCTTCTCTTTTCTTTAAAACAACACACATTCACCCAGTGACCCAGTTGAGTCGCATATTTGCCCCCACATCGAGATGAATGAAAAGCAAGGACAATTCAGGCTGAAACACGGACCCTACACATGTTTATAAATCAAAAGAGACTAAGTGAAACAAGAACACAAATAAAATGCTGAAGAATCATTATTTGCAAGAAATTCAAAGTATATTTTTCATGTAAAACAAAAAATTAAATTACAAAAAATAGATTTATTAATGATTTTAATCTAATTCTAGTAAAATAAAAACTTACATGATGTTTCCATTTTTCAACTTAACTTTAAACTCGCTATCATCTTTTTTAAACCTTAATTTACCAAAAGAAAATGCAATTTTTATTTCTTATAAATTTTTATATATTTTTAGAAAATAAAAATGTTCATGTATACATGGACAGTACATTTAAAATTAAAAACAAAATAATTATACCTTTACTGGCTATTCATCTTTACTTCATTTGACAGACATGGGTCAAGACAAGTAATGACTATTTATTCCTTTTAAAAAAATGAAATATTTAATAATTCCAAATATAAGTTAAGCACCATATTTAGAACTAATCTCAGACTCAAAAAGTCATTAACTTAATTATTTTTTAATTTTTATTATGACAAAGTATAGATAAACATTTAAACAGAAAATAAGTGTTTTTATTTCTAGAAATAACTTAACACGTTGATAATTATTCCATATTTTTCTTCTTTTGTCTTCATCTTTACTATCTAATAATCCATTTTGACAAATATTGGTCAATCAATACAGACAAAGTGGGTTCCCTAAAAATAAAATATTAACAGTTCAAAATATATAGGCACCATATTTAGAAGTAATATTTCTCACACTATAAAAAAAAAACCATTGACTTTAATGATAATTTTCATGACATGATAATAATGTTAACTGAATTTCTATAAGCAAAAATAGTATGAAAATGCTAAAGGTTTTTTTTTTTAATGTGTAAAATATTCTGAAAAATGTGTGTTGAATTTTTTAAAAATTGGCACAGATTTTAAAACTGAAAATTAACTTTTGTTTACAAATGTGTAAAAATGGCCAATTTTAATGATTTTACTGAAAGCAAAAAAAAAAAAATTGATTCAAATCAATATAATTTCCATTTGAAATACCCCATCATATTTTGACTACTGAAAATAGAAAATTTGATCATTTAACTTTCAATTAAAGCTAAAGGATCAGTAAAAGTGAAAAGTCAATTTAAAATTTCACTCAAATTTTTCTTTTTATAAAATTTTGGGGAGAATTTTGGCTCAATTTAAATATTGCAAATTTAAAATCAATAAATGTATTCCAGAACTTACTATTTCTAAGTTTTGTACCCAATATATTTATTTCTACTTAATTTACTGTAAGGAAGTTGAGATTATTTTTTTGTTTTCTTCTTTCATTAAAACAAATATGACAAAATAAAAGAAGCAAGAGACTAAACAATGAAGAAATAAGAAAATACAAGGCACTGTGCACCCACCAACCTCACTGCTATCAAAGACAATGAGAAAGTAAGAATAAAGGAAGGAAAGGGTGGAATTAGGGAATGAATGAAGAATTTGCAGCACAGACTGCAACTCACACTAATTTTAGAAACCAGAAGGCACAATATGTGCATTTATATCAAAAGCTTTTGAGTAACACTGAGAATTTCATTATTACTATTATTTTTTTTTTTAGTTATTTTGCTTTAATAAAAAAATTTTTTTAAATTAAAAAAAATTTGTTTTTGGTGTCTTTGACAGACTGAGAAATGGCCTTGCTCTCTTGTAGTCTGCGATGATTCAGAACCAAAATGCGTGTCACTTTGGCTTGCGCTGTCTGTTCCAATGGAACAAATAACTGACCTAGTTAGAAACATTAATGCTTTAAATATTGGAAGCATACAACCAACTTCATTTTTGTTTAAATTGAAAGAGTGGAGGGCAGCAATTAATTATATCAAGCATCATAAGACTAATGAATAACACTTACCAATAATTATCTCTCTCTCTCTATATATATATATATATATATATATCTTATGAAATCTTTCCAAACAAAGTTTTCTATGAATCCAAAGCACTCAGAATAAGAAAACTCCTTCCATGTTTCCTGTAGAACATGCAGTTACAAATTAGTTCAATTTAAATCAGCAAGGTTTTAATTCTGGCAAGAGAAGAGAAGATCAAATAGTTGTATTTTAATTTCATTGGTAGAATCAAAACTAGTAAGTAGGAAAAAAAAAAATCAAACTTTTGGACAGGATATCAAATAAAGAAATCATAAACATTTTATAAATAGACACATTTCAAATTACTGATCTAAATACTCTTTCCCCAGACAAACATATCCAAGTGAGTTGAAAGTATCTCATTTCATTCAGCTGCACACACACACACACACACACACACACACATACACACTCTTTCAAGGTTGAACAAAATGAAAACTATTTTTGTAGAAATACAGACATATGCTCAACTAAATTAAAAAGATGAAAGGCTTTTTAATAATGTTACCTTTATTATTAACAAACTGATTTATCAAAGGAAAAAGTTTAGTAACTATTTTATAATTAGTAATAAAAACAATTACTGTGTCTATAAAACATTCATGGCACTGTAAGGTTGGGTGCTTCAGCCCCCTCCCTCACTTTTTCTGGGAACTTATACAGAAGACCAAATTTACATTCTTCTTAATCTACTATTTCGGACAATGTTTTTGAGCTGAGCTCAAACATTTATCCAAAAAGTCATTTTTTTCTAATCATTTTTAAAAGAAATCGAAATTTTCCATATCTTTTTCCCCTGAAACATTAATTTAATTTATAAAACATTTATACAAGAAGATTTAAATGCAGAAAAGGTCTAAAATTAATCTCATAATAGAAATTCAGTACAAGTGAAAAGCAAATTATATATTTTGTGCATATCTAAAATAAAACAATTTCTACAAGATAATAAAACTAAAAAAAAAAGAATTAATTAAATTTTAGAAAGTGTTTACTGTTTAGTATCTGATTTAGCCCCCTTCCTCGCCTTATTTTTTTTGTCATACTCTGTTCCTAAAACATTTTGAACTTTTAGAAAATTAAAATCGAAGTTTGAATCACCATCTTCTATGTGCCGTGTCTATTCAGGTCGTGGACAATCATGGCTCTACTCACCCCGCTGCGTTGTGACTTTCTTTTCCAATGTTTGTTTTTACAGAACTAGTGAATAAATAAATCATCTCTGATATTTACAAAGAAGTGCGCTGTAAATTTTTATATCAATACCAGAACATTAAGTGATAAAAGTCTAAGGATCATTTAGCAAATAAAGATTTTGAGACAACCTCACAATCCATAATTACATCGATTAAAAACAGGAATTTTGATTTACCATGAATGGTGTCATACAACGCACTAGGGACCACGGGACTTAACTTGAACAGTTTTTGAATAAGAGAGATTCTTATGTTAGGCTACTACTTAGTACTGATGACAAGGAAAGTCATATTGCAGATTTTCACTAAACACCAACAAAACCTTGTGTTTTGTAAAAATGTGTGTGTTCAAGTTTTATGGTTGCGGCCAAAACCATCATTCGCTACCAATAATTGAACCATAAATGTTGTTTGCTGATAGGAGCCTGTGGTGGTGGCGTTTTAAAAGAAAAGCAACAACAATGGCTCTTAGACAGGTTCAGTCATTAAAAAAGTTTTGGGGAGAAATAATTTTGCAGATTAGACTTAGAGAGAGAAAGACCTTTTAAAACCGCGACAATTATTTCAATAAAAATATTGATTTGTTATCACTTTAGAATGGGGTCCAGTTTATAATAACGATACAGTGTCCAACTGATCCCTGACTTTTAAGGAGTTAACGATTTTTTAAAAAAATGTGCAAACATGATTGATATCTGCATATTTTTTTTCCATTTTTAAAAATACTTTTTCGGCATTTTTTCATAATTATTTTTTACTTTGTTGCACATGCAGTGTTCGTAATTATTTATTTATCGTTAAACAATTAAGAAAACGAATACTTCATTTATGAATTTTATGTAAATTTTTGCTCTTTAAAAAATCTATGTCCGTTTGTTCGTTAAGAACAGAAATATTTGTAACCCTGATAAGAAAAGTCCGCTTTCGTACGCAAAACAACAAAGATCAATATGTAAATGCCAGAGATCAATCAATTAGTAAGAGATTGAGTGTGAAAAAGTGTATCCATATTTTAAAAGGGAAACCCCTTTTAAATTTTTAAATCAATAACAAATCAATATTTTTAGATTCTGACAAGTTTTTGGGACCTAAAAAAAATGCTAAACCACAAAAAATATTTCTTTGGAAAAAATCCTTATTGTTTTGAGTGGACCAGTTTTTTTTTGGGGGGGGGGGTATCCATTTATTATCATTAACAACTTAAGTAGCTTAAAATAATAAAATTCTTGGGGTTATTTTTTAATCATTAATGTTTGGAATGTTTGGAACTGAGGCATGTGATTGACTAATTTTGCAGTTGGCTTTTTAAAATTTTGGCAGCATTACAGAAAAAAATAGTAAAAAGATTAAGTTAACTATCAAATTTGAAAAAACTTCAGAAGTCACCAATGGCTTGACTTGGTTCTGTTTTCTTCAATAAAAATGAATTTCGAAATAAAACAAAAAGCCAAAAAGGAAATTATCATGAGAAAAGAATAGACGCACAGATTTTCATCCAAACGTAGTCGAAGAACACTCAGTGTCAAGTCAACTTATTGAATTAATCAAAAATTTTCAAAATCATATTTAATTTTTTTAAAAATCTAAATTGGAAAACTAAGGCCACAGGAGTGAGGCACCCATTAAGTTATAGATTCTATTCTCTGTAAAAATGGAAAGTACTGTATTAAAAAAAAAAAAAAACATACTAGGCGCGTGTCTGGTTAACTGATTTCAGTTCATTTTTAAAAGAAAAAAGTTACTTCTTCCTATCGTTAACCCTCCATTAGTACAACAGTGGGAGGACTAAATTAGACTAAATAACCCACAAACAAAATGTTTTTCATTCATTAAGTTAGCAGGAATTCCCATTTTCATTATTTTATCAAGCCGCTTCGAAATAATTGCAGTGTCAAATGTCAAGTAAACAAGGAATTTCTAGTTTTAGCCATATTTTTGCGTGAATTGAAAGCAGTTTTAATTTGTTTAAATGAAAAAGTAAAAAGACCTATTCTTTTTTTATTTGACACTTAACAAATTTATTACTTTTTCTTTCATTTGATTTTTCAAAATAACATTTTTATTAAAAAAAAAAACAAACGAAAAAAAAAAAGAAAAGAAAAAAACTAAATGATCGAATTCTGGATGGTGTTCTTGGAAACAAAAAAATAATGCGGTGACAATGCTCCACAATACAAAAAGGGAGAGGGGGGTTAACGAGTTGCCTTCTGATAGAAAGGGGTCAGCCGGTTCCTGGAAGTTTATTCAATTCTATTTAAAATTGTTTTTGTTAGAAATTATTGTGTGCGCGTGAAGTTTATGGTCTAGTGATTAAGTAAAACGAATGTGAGAATAAAAAAGAAAAAAAAATAGTATTGTCCAATTCTAAATTAATTCACCAACATAAATATTAATAAACAATGATCATAGTGGTGGTGTCCACAAAAAATGTCCTCAGACAATATTTCAAATTAGAAAAAAAATTGAAAATGCTTGTTGAAAATGTTACCTGATTTATTTTTTTTTTACTACACATCAATCTCTCTAGTTTAAAAAAAAAAAAAAGGAGGAACTCCAAGTTGATCGTAACTTCAAAACTGTCCTTCATGACCTCTCTTCATGAAAATATTTGACCCGACCGCATTTAAATTTTTCTTTCTCTACCTGACTAAGTGTTCGTTTTTAACGTAAACAACAACAAAAAAAAAAGCAGTGACAATTTCTGTCATATTGAAAATACTAAACATCTCTCTCTCTCCGACCAACAATTATTTCTTAATTGATTTTTTAACTTTTCCGTGAAGTGAGTTTGATCAAGTAAAAATGATTTAAAATTATCACGATGAAATCAAATTTTAAAATAAACGGCAGATCAGTAAAATAAAAAAAAAAGCAAAAAAGTTCTTCTTCAGACTTTACTTGTGATATTCAATAACAAAACTTAATACAAACTTTTTTTTTAACTAAAGTAATAGTTTTTAAAAATGCAATTGGGTTTTCCTTTTTAAATTTCAAGTGCGAAATTTTACGATTAATTATTTTTAAAAAAAGCAGAAAGTAAATATTTAAAATTTTGAAAACTTTTTTTTTTAAAGGTTTTCAAAATAATTTAAATTTTTTAATATATATATATATATATATATATATATATAAAAACTGACAATTATTATTTCATCCGTTTGTTTTATCGATTTCATCATCATAATCAGTAAAAGGATGACACATAAATTGACCACTCTTAGAGGGAAATTTCAGAATTTAAGCTTTTTTGTAAAAGTACCATTTCATTAATTTTAAAGACAAAAGAAACATTTAATTTTACTATAAAATCAACCATTAAGCCTTCATAATTCGATTTGATCACAATCAGCAAATCTGACACAGTGACCCCCTGACCCATCATTTATTGACCACTCGTCAGAGGTAGAAATGTCCTTATGGAAAATGAAGCGTGGGTGTTCATGATTTTTAGTACATAGCGAATAGAACGTAATATTTAGAAGAAAGGTGCCTAGAAATTAGTAAACTTAGAAAACAAATTAAATATCTTTTTCTTTTCTTTTTTTTTTTTTTTTTTTTTTTTTTAAGTACCGTTTTAATTTAATTGAAAATGATTTTTTTTTTTTAAGTGATATGGTATTATTTTTTTGGAAGACCCTGGACAATAAGAAAAACAACATTGAATTGATTGGAAATAAGTTTCAGAATACAAAAAGAATTTAAAACTAAAACGAACTTACCTTCCATTTTCTGCTTACAGAAATATTACAAAGAAGAGACCAAGATTTGTCCAGGTAAAAACATAAGTCGGCCATTGTAGAAATAAAAATACTAATTAATATCACCAGTTGTCAATGTCGAATAATGAAGAAGAGGACATCGCCTGCTCGCCGTAGGCTGCCACGTCCTGGTACTATTGTTATTTGTCGTCTGTGTAAAAGGACTTGCGGGTGAAGTAGTAGGTAGGGTTGTTGCTGTTTGGTATGGGTGAAGATCGCCATTGGGTCGGAGGGACTGGACATTTGACGAGGAGAAGGGAGAGATGTGTACGTCCGATAAGAAGAGATGTTGTTGGAAAAAAGAAAGGGTCAAGCTAGACAGAGAAACAGGTGAGACGAGAAACCGGAATACCGAGTTGGGTGGTGATGAAAACGATCTATGAGGTTTTTTTTTATGAATAATAATTGTCACCAACCACGACGACAACTACTTTTTATTGAGTTTGTGGAAGGGGGGAGGTGCGAATTATATTTGTCATAATTTAATAATAAAATGTCAGACGTAAGAAGTTTAACAAACACAGCTAATTTTAAAAGTTAAACTGAAAATAAATAAATAATAAATAAAATAAAACTACAACAGCTGATATCCACTGACCGAAAATAGAGGTAAAAAAAAGCAGACCTGCCCTCGTTTGAAGATAGAGCGCGATTTTTATTTTGTAGTCTCTCTATGGACATAAATTTCTTGAATTTAAATTGTTTAACAAACAGAAAAAATGTTAATGTGAACGTGAAGTAAAAATTTAGTAGCCAAAATGCAATCGCCGAATAAAAGTTCGTTTTTCTTCAAATTATTTTTCAATAGGGCTTCAACTTCATCAATTTCAAATACAATAATTAAAAATTAACTATGGTATTTTTAAAAAGAAAAAATGTCTGATAGCAATATTAAAATCTACACAAAAAATACTAATTCCTTAAATGAAATCAAAAATCTGTCCCATCAAAACAAAAAGCAGAGATTGTTTGTTGATGACGAGGAACACATTTACCCGACTCGATAAAGTACAACTGCACCGATCTATGATTATAAGCATTTTTAAACAAAACACGAGTAAAAATGTTTATAAATGTAGATTTAGACGGAATAAAAATGTATATTTGCCTTCATTCTTATCAAAAAAGACTTTCTTTGACACGTGGGTAGCAGTTCGTTGTCACTGTGTAAAAAAACCTCGATAAAAAATAGACTTTTTAAATTTATTATGGATCTATTGATTTAATTTATTTCAAGTTATTCCCGCGAATAGCAGAAAGGAAAAGAAAAGTAAATAAAGATATAATATTAAATAAATAAATAAAAACATTCATTAATAATCCCGACAACACGTTTTCTTGTTATTGTTATTTCCCCTCCTCCTTCTCCTCACACATGTCTTACTTTGATTCTGAAACCGGCAACTTCGAGATACAGCAGCTGGAAATGGTTCGAATCCCAGTAAAAAACATTTTTTAAATCATTATTGGATATTTTTGTATACAGCAGGCAAATTGTACTCCTTGGCTTGAATATCGAATAATCAGAAACAATGATCTGAATAGCACCTTCAATTAAAAAAAAAAATCGTTGACAACACAGTGGTGAGGGTGATGAATGGCGAACTAAGGTTGTACTTTTTTTTTCCAGGGAACTTAGCTAGACACAGGATAATGCAAACAATACAAGCCACACGTGTGTTTCATTGTTTATAAAAAAAAACAAACTTAAAACTAATTCCGATAATCCGGTAATCCATTGCAAAAATACATCTGTGGCCAAAAACATACTGGACAATAGCAGGGAAATTCCAAGAACGATTCCAGGAAGTAGGCATATTATTGAACACTTGTCCTAGTGGAAGACTATATTGAATGAACTGCTGCTGCTGCTGCTATAGTGGTGGTGGTTGGCTCTGTCGTATTCCCTTGCACGATCTTTGTTTCATAATGCAAGTAGTATCAGTAGAAAAGCAGCAGTTAGTGTATGAGCGAGGATCGGGTCCCCTTTCTCTTCTTACTTTGTTATTGGGGAGTAATCGCTACTAAGGGAGCCCATTGCTAGGGAAGAGACCGCTTGCGTCAAGAATATGCATTATGGATATGCAAACAAACTCATAAAATGAATAAGATAAAAAAGAAAGTCACCTACGTGACAATAAATTTTCGCTCAAAGACTGGCATGATGACAGGCAAATGCAAAGTCAAATTTACATAGTTTAATATAAAATTTATGAAGACATCGAATTAAACAAGGGTAAAGAATGCTATATCACTCATTGACACTAACTTTTAAAGAACAAGGTCAGCTTTTTGGTTCGAAACAAAAAAATGGTTCTTCAAAAATGTTTTTCCTTTCGGGAGGTAAAAGCTTACCAAAATAATTTGCATATGTATTTACTGAATATAAAAATATTACATAAACATAAAATTATGAAATACAATATAGTTCAAAAAAAAAAAAAAAAAAAAAAAAGAGAGAGAAAAGATGGCCCAGTGGATAAAAGCATTGTTTGGAGCCAGTGACAGTAGACCCAAAGAATTTCAATACCTGGCTACAGCAGATAACTTAGAGAGTTGAGTTAAAGGAAGATAACTGATATTAAGTTAGCTGGAAGAGGCATGACTCATGGAACTAGAACGATCTACCCAGATGAACGGAATTCCAATCACTTGAAGAAGGTCGGAGCGTACAATGGCCGAAACGTTGTAAATCTAGCAACAAAAGATGACAACAATCCGAACAAAGTAAATATTGTAAATTTTAAATAAATACTTATCATCCCTTGTTCCATGTTTAGGATGTGGTTTCCGGTTTTCTCTTTTCCAATCTTCTTACTCTTACGTAGGCCCCTGCGCATCAGTGGCATTACCACCTTGCTTGGGGTGATATGATTAAAAAAAAAAATAGAGACAAAAAACAAAAAAAAACAGGACTGTCGTTAAATAAAGAGTTTTCTTCCATTCCCCAAAACAATTTGCCCTCTGTGAAAATTACATGAACTAATTTTCGTGTACAAATTCTTACTCGCCACCCACTCCACGACACAACCCCCCCACCGACGCCACTCAAACCATTCTGGCGAGAGACGGATTAAAAATCCTTCTTTTGACACGCAACAAACCTGCCTTAAACTAAACATGACCTTTAACATATTGCTTTATGCGATAGTATTTTTATTTATTTACCGATAAAGAGACGAGAGAAAT